>CAUYTI010051264.1:0-10961 GCA_963575145.1 Galago senegalensis
GCTCCCTGCCATACACGGACCCAGATACGCGCACCTGCTCCCTGCCATACACGGACCCAGATACGCGCACCTGCTCCCTGCCATACACGGACCCAGATACGCGCACCTGCTCCCTGCCATACACGGACCCAGATACACACACCTGCTCCCTGCCATACCAGGGCCCAGATACGCACACCTGCTCCCTGCCACATAAAGACCCTGGAAATGGGGACTCAGAGAGAACCTCACCGGGTGGCCAGGAAGGTGTGGGTGAAAGAGACCTCAGGACCCTGACCTTTTACACTACACACCTTATGAATTCTGAGTCATGTGCACATATCACAACCAGCCAGTGTTGGGAAATGCCACCCAAAAGGAGGAGCAAATGTCCCCACACACAGCTGGTTCCTTCTCACGTCCTCTCCCCACACGTCCACACCTTCCACGTCGACATCCGCATGCGCCCCAGAACTGCAGTGCAGAATAAACGTGGTGGCTGCGTACACTGTAAAAAGGCCTGCTTCTGAGGATACTTCAGAGGAGAAAATCCTGGCAAATGAATACCAAAACTTGCCAATAACCGAAATGCCGATCTTTATAAAGAAAACCAGTTAAGTTTCTGTCTAATTGTTGCCCTATCACCAGATTTTCACCAAGTCAGTGGGGGAGTTGGCCTTTTTCCTTTTATTAAGTCATATACACATAGATCATGAACACATTTATGCATATGTAGGGTACAATGTGTTGTTTTTTTATACAATTTGGAGTGCTTACATCAAACTAATGAAGATAGCTTTTGCCTCCTTTACTTGATTATTGTGTTAAGACATTTATGTTCTATACTTGATAGATTTGACTTGTACCCTTGAGATATGTCCCACGGGTGTGGTCCCACCGTTTACCCTCCCTCTATCCAACTTCCCCCCTCCCTCCCTTCCCCCTCCATTTCTCTCCTTCATTCCGGGCTATAGTTGTGATCTATCTGACATGAGAAAGTGTGAGTAAATATAAATTGGTTTCATAAAAGTACTGAGTACATTGGATATTTTTTCTTCCATTCTTGAGAAACTCTGCTCAGGAGAGTATGTTCCAGCTGCACCCACTTTACCCTTTATCTCCTCTGTGTTTACATGGAGGGAGGTGGCTTTTAACACAGGCCATGTGGCACACAGAGTCCCCTTCAAGGGGTGTGGCAACATCTCACCTCGAAGACACAGAAAGCCACCCTCCCCGACAGATCCTCCTCCAACCACACCCCACCCAGTCCCTGGGGCAAGCATGGCCTCTGCTCCAGGCCTCTCTGATGTCCCTCCAGCCCACTGCCTGCCCCCCACCGCTAAGCACCCCTCCTGTCACCTCCCAGGTGGGAGCAGCAGAATGAGCCCCACATACCCTCCCTCCTGACCGTGGTGCCCCTCTGGCTCCCTGGGAAGACTGATCTTGGCCTCACAGAGGGGGACAGCCTCACTGCACTGGAAATGACCAGTGGCCAGAGGCTCTGCAGGATAGTAGTGGCCAGGCCACTTGGCTGCTGCTTCATCTGCCGGCAGAGCGGTTCTCCCAGAGGCAGGGAGGCCAACCCCTACCCTCAGTGGCTACCACAGGCCTCCCCTGCTCACGTTTACAAAGCAACACTTTCCTCCCAGGCTGGAGCATTTCAGTTCTTTAAATTATGCCACAAATCCAAGGCCATGATACGGGTGCCCCAACCTATTAACTAAGTTAGCTAAGCTCACAGTGGTTCACACCAACAAGAGGAGACGGGGCTAATGGTGGAGAATACCCAGGGGAGTCATGAGATCAGCAAGGGCACCGCGGCCAGCCCGGCTCTTACGCTCTGCAGGGTCCTGGAGAAGCGGGTGCAGGAGGGCTCTGGGGGTGCCGTGGTACAGCCGCAACCTGGAAGACAGGACCAGGACGCACGTCAGCCTCTACATGGAAAGCACGTGGAAACCCCAGCACCACCACACCCACTACAATTTCCAACACCGCCAATCCCATCCCCTGGATAAAAGGGGTGGCTGAGGAGAGCACCAACCTCCCAGCACCCAGTGCCCCTGGCCATGCGTGCCTGGCACAGGTACAGACCTGTCCCAAGGCAACCTAAGAACCAAGGAGCTCAAAACCAATGCCAAGGGAATTTTAAAAAACTCTAAAATGTCCCAAGAAAGACAATGTTTGAAGAATTTCCATGGTGTGTATCTGAAGCAGTGGTTCTCAATCGGGAATGTCTCTGACCCTAGGGGATATCTGGCAATGTCTGGAGACGGTTTTGGCTGTCACAACCCAGCAGCAGGTATTTCCAGCATTTGGTAGGGAGAGGCCAGGGACCCTGCTTAATATCCTGTAATACGTAGGACAGTTCCAACAGCAAAGAATTGTCCAAAGTATCAGTGATGCCAAGGGTGAAAACCCCAACCTGGAGCAATCATGCTGACATTAACCTTGGCTGAGAGGATTATACACCACCTCAGCCACCTTTGTACACCCAGCTCCTGAGTGGAGCCTGGCACACAGCAGGTGCACAGTGTCTGTCAGTGAACACCCACCGCCCCTGGGCGCCTGTCTGAGAAGACCATGTTCATACTTCAGCAAGCCTCATAAGCACGTGTTATTATGACCCCTCCTATGTATTCAGGGACTTGCCTAGAGCCCCACAGGGAGCAAGTGACAGCCCGGAACCAAAGCCACGCCCACCCTGCACCAACTCGAAGGCTCAGAGCCAAAGCTAGTCCTCACTGTGGCCTAAAGAATGACCCCTCGGCTCACTGGGAGATGGCAAACATACCCCAGGATGCTGCTGTGATATGACTTAAGGTGACAAACATAAGGCCCTCCATTGTTGCCAAGAGATGCGCGGTTAATCACCGCAGAGAGACGCCGGGGACTCCAGACAGAGTAAACAAGGTGGGTACCGTTTGTCCTGGGAAGCGGAGGTAGGAGATTCCAAATTGTTGCTGAAGATCCGAAGAATCCCAAACCCGCATGACAGTGTCTGGAGGGTCCCATCCCGTTTCTTGCCTTCGGCGACCACTTCCACCACAGCCACAATAGTAGGGTGGTTTAAGGACGTGTGAAAATACAGGGGCTGCAAGGCAGAAGCGAGGGAGAGTGAAGAGGGAGCCGGTGAGGGGGACGCTGGCCGCCTGCGGGGAGGACACACAGGCAATGACGGGGCACCTCCCGCACCCACGGTCCGTCTTCACCCGCAGGCCACAAGCATCAGAACTCTCAGCCCGATGCCCTTCCAGGGGCAAGGGCAATAAGCTCGCCAAAATAACTCACTCTGCACTCAGAGTGGGAGGTGGACAGAGCCTCTCGTTCCAGAGCATCCAGGACACCAGACAATTTACTTCTGCCCCAGGAACTTGCTATTCCCTAGGAGTTCTACCAAAAAAAAAAAACCAGACCCCAAGTACTCTGGAGCAGAAAGGGGCTGGCATGGCTATGCACCCCACCTCCAGGGGTGGGTGACATCAGGCAGGAACACAGTTAGATCAGCCCAAGACGTGACAAGGCCCCCGCAACAAACACAAGCATGCTCCACGTGTCACCTCACACGCGACACAGACGCCTCAATCACAACCGGCCAGTCCTCACCCAAACCCCACACGTCACCTCACATGCAACACAGACGCCTCAATCACAACCAGCCAGTCCTCACCCGAACTCCACACGTCACCTCACATACTACGCACACACCTCAGGCACAACGCGTGGGTCCTCACCCGAACCCCACTCTATGAGCAGCTATCATCAAGTTCCACCTCAGCTCACTGTTTAAACTAAGAAGAATTCCTCCATTTCTTTAGCTCGTAAGTAATTCTCCCCAGTTCAGAGCCCAACTAATAGCTCTTTATGCCAAAAATTGCCTTGAGATCATTTTATTAACAGATCTCTTGGGATCTAAGCCAAGTAGATGATATCCAAATGGATCTAAAAGGTTTTCCGCTTCTGACCTTTCTATTCCCAGACCTGTGGCTCTGCCTTCCTGCCAGTCCCCAGGGGTGGACAGACCCAGGTCCACAGGTGTCAAGCTCCACCCGGGAAGGAAAGGACCTTCTCTCTGCTGCTGCTTGTCTGTTCACTAAATAAATTCAGTGCAGTGGTCTTTATTTAAATGGATGCACGTAACTGTAGAAGACACAGGAGACAGAAAGGGCTGCTGGGGGGGGGGGTTCCTTATCTGCAGGGAATTCGTGCCAGAGGCGCGCAGAACTGCTAAACTTGGGCGAGACTCAGAGGGCCCTGAGAGCCCAATACCCAAGGTGGGTGGGGGGGTGGGGGGTGTCAAAGAACAAAGGGAGGTGAGGCAGGCCGAGGCAGGTCTCCCAGCGTGATTTAAACTTGGAATAATCCTCCCATTAATGAGTTATCACCATGGTGTCACTGAGAGAACGTTTACAGTAATCACAGCCCGTCAGCCCAGGGTAACAGAGAGACACAGTAAAACATCAGCCACGAGATATAAATCGTTATTCTATTATCTTTTATTGCAAAATGATGAAATAATGACCACTTACAGCTGACAGGTGGTTGGACTAAGAGAGAATTATGTTTCTGTTTCCAAGACTCAGAACTGTTTTTGAACAGCCCCACTGAAGTCGAGTTGGTCACCATCTCACCTTTCACTTTTACACCTGGGCGTATCAGTTTCAGGAACGCTACCTGCTGTTTCTTTTGCAATAAAACAAGCATTTCAAACTCTAAATATGGCAATGATACCCCCAACCCTGAACTAAAAGCCACCTGGAAATTACTCTACCTGAAGGCAGTAGGACCAGCTGCTCTGGTTGTGTCCCAAGGGTAAATTTATGGCTATGCCACTTCCTTTTGTTTCCTGCCAAAACCAATTGTTTTGTAACCAAAACACCACCACTAACAGTAACAATACCAGAGCCCCCTGGCTTTGTCTCACAATCTACAGACCCCATGTCAGTTAGAGGAGTCAGCGGCAGGAACCGCAGTACGCTCTTTTCCAATAATCATTTAGCACCAGCAGCGTGGGAACAGCACAGTGCTAAAGAATCTATAAAGAACCTGGAAAACATAACTCGGCCTTCAAGAAGTTCAAGGCTCAAAGGCCTTACGGAGGACAGACTGAGGCAGGTATGAAAATGCAAACTCCACTCCACAGTGGGCTGTTCTGAGAGTCTGTGGGAGCGAAAAGCCCTCCAGGTACAAAAAACACAAACAGAAATTGCCCTGCCATGCCCTGGCCCTCCTCACAAATTAACATTCAATCTAGTCACCAGTACCTGGTCACCCAATTCCTACCTTACTGGCACAAAAGTGGGCTCAGCCAAAATTCCAGACAGAACTCAATGTAGTAATACTCATGAACACGCCCTCGGTCCAGGCAAGTTTAATTAACACCCAGGCCATACATCTGAGAGGCACATTCTTTGCATCAACTGAGCCTGCATGATTAAAAGGTCAAGTCAAGCCCATCAAATCACCTGCAGAGGAAGGAAGAGAGGAGACGTGCCCTCGGTCACCTCTACATCACACTGGGCCAGCTTCCTCCCTGGCAGGGTAAACAGATTAATAAATCATTTAAATGTCCTGGTCTTAATGCCTTCATCTCCAGAACATGGACACAATTTTGCCTCAAGGCCAAGTCTCCATTCTTCACTCGCAGTGACAGAATCAGAATTGGGCCTCTGATGACACGTCTATAGGAAAAGGCTGCAGCCAGAGTCTCCCAGCTGCACGGCTGCTCGGTCTGGCACCTACGAGACGTGGGGCTCCCCACACGACACTGGGTGACGAGGCCAGGGAAGAACTGAGCAGAAACTGAAGTAGGAATTCCCAAAGAAGTCTGTTACGATACCTCTTTAATACAGTATCTTCGGGAAGGCAAATAATTCACAAATACTTGATGCCATTCCTACCGAACAACTCAGCCTCGCGGTGCACTCTCCAACAAAGACAGTGACGGGGAGAAGCCCTCCATGGCCCACAGCACAGGTCACACGATAGGGACAGGGACGGCCCCAGACCAGAAAATTATCTGGCCTAAAATGCTGGCAGTGCCAAGGCTGAAAAGCCCTTCTCTGGAGTAAAGATGCCAACATTAACCGTGGCTGAGAGGATTACACACCACCTTACCCATCTTTGTACGTCCAGCTCCTGAGCGGGGACTGGCACACAGCAGGTGCTCACAGCATCTGCTGGGTGAATCCCTACCACCCCCAGCACCTATCTATGAAACCCTATTACTTAATACTCAAGAGATCCTTATGAGACAATTATTATTATGATCCCTCACGTGCAGGCGAATGAATTCAGCATCAAAGAGTTTTCGTAACTGTCCTGGAGCCCCACAGGGAGAAAGTGACAGCCAGGATGAGAGCCATGCCCACCAAGGCTCATGGCCAGAGCCCATCTTCCAGCCTAAAGAACAAGTCCTCTGCTTACTTAGAAAACACACCAGGACCAATTAGAACACGAAGAAAGAAAGACCCACACTGCTGTCAGGAAAACACAACATCAGAACTGCCCGAGTTACAGCCTTCCATCATCCCCAGAGGACTGGCAGCTCAGTCTCCGTACGATCCTGGAGACCTGTCAGAGGGGGTAATTTCTCCTTCTAGAACCCAGTTTCTTCCATCCTCCCCATCTCAGGTTCCAAGCCCCCGGAGTGGTTTCTGTGGAGCCAGAGAGGAAAGCAGCCCTCCAGGGCTACAGACCGAAGGACAGAGAGCCTGGCCCGACGGTGCTGGCCTCCCAGGAGACCCCCTGCGTGGAGAGGCTCTCGGACATGGAGCTGCTTCCTGCTTTTGCTGTGACTGTTTACCTTCAGGACGTGCCCTCCCTCCACTGAGCAGAAGAACACAGGAGAGGCAGCAAGCCTCTGCAGCAAGGGTGAACCGCACGCCCAGAACCTGGCTGATCATCAAGTGGGTCAGCAGGGCTTGGTCTGGATTCACTGATGCTCCCTGACCGCATCCACTTTGAAGAAGGCAAGTGCACCGCTCTCATTACTCTGACAGATAAGAGCCCCTCCAAAGTCACTTTCTCATTGCTTTGGTTCCAGGGGGAAAGCAGCCCCATCACCTGTGTCACTCGGAAAGGGCGGGTGCCTGACCCTAATATTTTAACACATTTGGGGCTGGTGCGCCCTAGGAGGAGAGATGCACTGCTTTGGGCTCAGGCTGCCTGTCAGGAAGCACCCAGCCTCCCCCCGTCACTCTCCTCAAATACAGGAGGAAAAATAAGCATGCCACCAAATCGGGGCCATAGAGAGTTAAGGAAAAAATCTGAGGAAGAATTACGTCCATCTCAAAAAGAGAATAAAGGAACTGCGCTATACGTCGGCCTCCAGGGGTATTTTTTTAAAGACCCTTCTTCAGAGGTTGAACGAATTTTTAACTGTCTCAGAGGAAAAGAAAACAATTCCTCTCCACCAGAGGACACAGAGGCTGAGCTCAGAGCCGAGAGGCCATAGAGGCCTGAGGGCCAGAGCACGCAAGGTGGACTTGGGGGTCTACGTGAGTGAGGGCTGGACAGCCGCAGAGCCCCAACACTGTGCCAAATCAGACCCCACCACACTGTCAGGTAAAACCAGGAAAACGTAGGCAACTAGTAAAACCAGAAAAGATCTTTGCCAAATCTCAGCATCACCTCTAAAAAGACCAAATGGTATTTTACGCATCTCTACCTCCCCCAGGTGTGTGGGGACAGCAATCGGCAGGTGTGGCAGGGTCACGCCCTGCGTCCTCAGGCTCACAGATGCATGTGCTGTGCGTGGGAGCGCTCTGCACTCCAGCCACACGCGTGCCATACATGTGTGCATGTTGGGGCCTGTATGGTATGCACAGGCACACACATGTGCGGCAAGGGGGATTCTGTCCAACTAAACTTGAACAAAACCTGTTTCAGTGTTTGGGATGTCAGGGAGACAGGAGGAGAAAGCTCAGTACGGGAGAGGCTGCAGACTGGCTGGGTGGCTCAGGCTCATTCTTGGGGCACCACTGGCCCCTGCTGCCCGCACTAGGCATCGCAGCTGGAGAAGCAGGTTCCCTGGGCCACCCAGGGCTTTAGCATCACTCTCAAGACTTCAGCAGCTACAAGGCTGATGGGTGCTGATTTTCTGGAAGCTTTAAGGACTGTATTCCTCACCTCTGGCCTCAATGGCACACACACCCAGACAGTTGGCCAAGGCTGAGCTGAGCAGCTCTGACAGATGGTCATTGTTGGAGCCACCAGCACAGGTATTCCAGGCTCAGAAAAATGGACACATCTTAGCTTTCCTGAGATCTGAATCATGAACTGCAAAGGGTCCAGGACGCACAGCTGCCAGGCTGCAGAGAAACCCGACACGCCACTCAATTTCTGCAGCGGCAGGAACTTACAGCCTGGCTGACAGAAGAGGAAGCCCCAGCTCTGAGGACTGTCCTGGGACGGCACCCATACCCCACAGGGACCATCACTGTGCAGCCCCGAGAGTCAGGTGATGGAAGGCTCTGTGCCTCCGACCTGGAGGCCACCAGCTACTGGGCTGTGACTACGTACGGTGAGCACAGGACAGACGCCTGTGGGAGGAACCCCGCTCCAAAGGGAAAGCTCAAGTCAGGGCGGACTCGACTCACGGTGGAACGTCAGTGCCTGCGAAGCGTCGCGTGCTGGTCTCAGAGCACAGTCCCCTCCTCCCTATTCCCTGGCACACTTCCAAAACAGAAATCTGGAGCTCCCAGGATCAGGAGGTCACAGAGCAACGGAGGGTTGTACACTCAGACCCAGCAGGAGCAGCCACTTGGACCCACCCACCCCCTCACAGCCTGGCGGAGCCCCTCCACGTACACGTACCTCAGACTCCTCCTCTTTAAAACGAAGACATAGGAACACTGGCCTTGGCCAAGCACAGAGGCTCCCACCTGTAATCCTAGACTGGGGGAGGCCTCGTCTCTACTAAAAAGAGAAAAACTAGGGTGGTGCCTCTGGCTCAGTGAGTAGGGCCCCATATACCGAGGGTGGTGGGTTCAAACCCAGCCCCGGCCAAACTGCAACAAAAAATAGTTGGGCATTACGGCGGGTGCCTGTAGTCCCAGCTTCTCGGGAGGCTAAGGCAGAAGAATTGCCTAAGCCCAAGAGCTAGAGGTTGCTGTGAGCTGTGATGCTACAGCACTCTACTGAGGTTGACAAAGTGAGACAGAGAGAGAGAGAGAGAGAAAACTCTTTTTAAAAAAAGAGAGAGAATTAGCCAGGCGTTATGGTGGGAGCTTGTAGTCCCAGCTACTTGGGAGGCTGAGGAAAGAGGATGTACGGAGCCCAAGAGCTCATCGGGCTCCCTTCAGCCCTGTGCTACACACACGACACAGATAAAGTCACACAGAGCCCCCACCCGAGAAGGCCGTGCCAAAGCCAGCTGAGGCCCCACCCAGGCCCTCACCACTGTCCACAAAACCCACAAGGAGCCTCTTCTCACTGTGACCAAGGCACTCGGGAATTTATTACCCATCCTGCAGCAGTTGTAGGGGTTGCCCAGGGTCACACTCATGATTTACAATGTGGAATCTTTTCTCTCCCACGCGGACGGCCAGAGAGACCATTAAGAGGTATTTGCATAAGCTGTTTGACAACCTTAATGTTGGACACATTTTAGTTTCCTTGACGTGCACTTTGCCAGGCTTTGTTTAATCTTCCTGGCCCTTGGGGGCATCACCGCCCCACCACCCATGTGAAGTTAGGCAACAGAATCGACCATGCCAAGACACACAGTCCCAGTGCATGACGGCCACAGAGGGAAGCTGCATGTTCACAACCAGCCTGAGGCAGTGGTGTCGACTGTGCCCAGAGCGGTCCCCGGCAGAAAAGGTGCACCCCGGCATGCCAACCCAGAGTAACGTCTCAAGGATGGCCACTGTCACTACCACCATTATTCATCGCACAAACTAACTCAACACCAGGTCCTTGGGCCTCACTCTCTATACTCAAGAAAGAGAAAATCACAACAGCCTGTGTCTTCTCAATCACCTCTGTCATCTGCAGACCTACTGTGTCCAGCTGTGGCCCCACTCAGGTTCGGCTAGGCCTGGGAATAACTCCATGACATCCTGGCTCTTAGAGTAAAACCCCAGTATCCCTGGCCCTATAGGACCCAGCCAATGAGGCACTGCCCAGCCACCTCACCAGTCCCACCCGCTGCAGTGCCGGCCCGGAGCTCTCCCCCACCCCTGACCCTGCAGCTCCCTCTGCTCCGTGTCGAGCATCCTGATTCCTGCCAGTCATGGGGAAGCTTCTTTCATCCCGCAGGTCTCAGTTCAAACAGCAGATGCACAGAGAAGTCTTCTTCACCCTGCCTGAGCAGGTCTCCACAGCCATCCTTTCTAAAAACTCACCACGAAGTGCAATTATTTTGTTACTATGTCACCCCAACTGTGAGATGAGGACCACTGACACTCTGGCTCCCAGCTCCACGGCCAGCAGAGAGCAGGTCTGAAAGCACACTTGTAGAACTGGTACAAGTGCACAGACACAGAGAGACCTGCCTGTGGGCGGCAGCTGCACAGCTGTTTGAGCAAAGCACACCACTTAACCAGCGCTGTCCACTTGCTCAGTCTGGAGACAGAGGTGGAAGATGTGAGTCCAGGCTCTGCCCACTTCTACCTGGGCAAGTCACTTTACTAAATCTCAATTTCCCCATCAGAAAGAAAGAAAAAGCAAGGAAGGGAATAGGGAAAGAAAAAGGGAAGAAAGGAGGGGAAGGGAGAGAAGAGGAGAGGAGGGGAGGGGAGAGGAAGGGAAAAGAAGGGAGAGGAGGAGAGAGAAGAGAGGAGAGGAGGGGAGAGGAGGGGAGAGGAGAGGGGAGGAGAGGAGAGAGGAGGGGAGAGGAGGAGAAAGGAGGGGAGAGGAGGAGAGAGGAGGGGAGAGGAGGGGAGGGGAGGAGGGGCAGGAGGGAGGGCGGGGGAGGACAGATGAGAGACGAGGGGAGAGGATGAGAGGTGATCAGAGCTCAGCACAGGTGACAGGAAGGC
>CAUYTI010051270.1:0-11986 GCA_963575145.1 Galago senegalensis
TGCCTCCGCCTCCCAAGTAGCTGGGACCACAGGCGCCCGCCACAACGCCCGGCTATTTTTTTGGTTGCAGCCATCATTGTTGTTTGGCGGGTCCAGGCTGGGGATTCGAACCCGCCACCTTAGGTGTACGTGGCTGGCGCCTTAGCCAGTTGAGCTATAGGCGCTGAGCCCTACTCTGAGTATTTTAACCACAAAAGGATTTAACACAGAGAATTGGGTATTTATAAAATTGTTGGAAGAGTTGGAGGAGTAGGACTCAAGGAAGCTGTCCTTAGAGTATCAGTTTGAAGGGCTTGTGATCTGGGGGTTAAGAAGTCACTACTGACACTGCCATCACACCGTTGCTGCTTGAGACACTCACAAAGCCAGTGAGTAGACATTAGACTCTTGCTAACTGCAAACTAGCAGCATTAGCATTATCTGGGAGCTTGCTAGAGCCCTTAGGCCCTAGCTTGGCCTGCAGAATCACAATCTTCTTTTTAACAAGATCCCTTGATCATTTATATGTACATGAAACTTTGAGAGGCCTTGCACTGGTATACTGGGTGTAGCCACTAACCCATATGGCTCCATGACCTTAGTTACCACTTGTAGGGGAGTCAGGAAAATGTAGTTGTTGGCTTTCTCAACTCTCAGTCCAGAAGGAAGGCAGAATGGAGGCTGAAATCACCCATCTTAAGAACTGTCCACACTTTTCCATAAGTAATCATTATTCATTTCTTGTGCATCCTTCCAGGTATTTTATGTGTATATAAGTATATGTAAATATATATTCTTCTTGTAAAAATAAATAGCAGCTGGTGGCACCTGTAGCTCCGTGGGTAAGGCACCGGCCACGTACACCGAGGTTGACAGGTTCGAATCTGTCCCGGGTCAGCTAAACAATGACAACTGCAACAAAAAAAATAGCTGGTGTTGTGGTGGGTGCCTATTACCCCAGCTGTGGAGGCTGAGGCAAGAGAATCACTTAAGCCCAAGAGTTTGTGGTTGCTGTGAGCTGTGATGCTACACCACTCTACCCAGGGTGACAGCTTGAGACTCTGTCTTAAAAAAGAAGAAAAATAGCAGCCTACGATACACAATGTTTTGCACTATTTAACAATACATCTTGGGAGAGCTTTCCATATCATGTCATAGGATCATCTTTTTTTAAATAACTGCACAGTATTCCATTATATGGATTACAAAATACCGTAGAACCTCTGTAAGTTGACCACCTAAGGGACTGTAACAAACTGGTCAGCATGTAGAGGTGGTCCATGTAAGGAACTAGGCTTACTGTACTGATAACATGTGGTATATGTCTAGTCTATGGAAATTAGATTAACTAAGGAGGTGATCAGCGTAGAGAGGTGGTCACCTATAGAGGTTCTACTTAAAATTGAGACTGTTTGATACAGTCTGGGTTGCATGGTCATCTTAATTTATTGGTGTGCATAAAATATAATCTAGTTGTTAAATGTTTTCTTCTGACTCTTGTGTGCTCAGTTCTTTTGTATATGTTAGCTTGTTTAGTTTGTACTACATACAACCCAGTGTGCTTCCTCCACATTACGTGAGGGTACTGAGGCTCTCAAAAATTAATTTAATAGTTCATTATCTAAGATGTATCCAGGCTGAGATTCAGACCAAGTCTGTTACACTTCACAGTTTGTGATTTGACCCAGTTACACAGAGTCTCTAAATGGTAGCCCCTTTGTACTTTGTTTGCCTTCTCCTTTGAGAAGAGATTTGGAAGTGTACCAGTTTGGATATTTTGGGTGGGTATTAAAAGACTTTCAATTATTTTTTTCTGACTCAGGTATCCAGCTCACATAGAAGACATTGACTACGAAGAAGGAAAAGTACTCATCCACTTCAAGCGTTGGAATCATCGTTATGATGAGTGGTTCTGCTGGGACAGTCCTTATTTACGCCCTTTAGAGAAAATACAACTGAGGAAAGAGGGCTTACATGAAGAAGATGGATGTTCTGTGAGTAATAATTCTGGGAAGTTCTGTGATGTGTAAACTGGGCAGTTTGTGTCTCAGACTTTGATGTTCAGTAGCATCTGGGGACCAATACTTATTTAAGCCTATAGTTATAACCTTGAGATCTCCATGGTACCTGGGGCTCTTGAACAATCCCAGTTTTCATCTGTTTATATGATATGATTGACACAACAGCTCATAAAGTAGCTTGGCTGAGGATGCATTGATGATGAATGGGGACCTTATTTCTGTTTTTCAACACTGTATCCCTAGCCTCTAGAGCACCTCCTGGCACACAGTAGATCTTCAGTAAATATTTGTTGAACAAATGAATGAAAGGTTAAATTGTAGATTGATTATATCTATCATATCTTGTATTCTAGAAATTCTAGACATCTAAATCATTCATTAATCTTACATGCTGTCTGATTATTAATTTTTTTTTCTTTGAGACAGAGCCTCAAGCTGTCCTCCTGGGCAGAGTGCCATGCCATCATAGCTTACAGCAACCTCCAACTCCTGGGCTCAAGCGAGTCTCCTGCCTCTGGCTCCCAAGTAGCTGGGACCACAAGTGCCCACCACAACGCCTGGCTATTTTTTGGTTGCAGCTGTCATTGTTGTTTGGTGGACCCGGGCTGGATTCAAACCTGCCACCTTAGGTGTATGTGGCTGATGCCTTAGCCACTTGATCCACAGGCGCTGAGCCGTGTTGTGGTGTCTTAACTTAACAGCAACCTCAAACACTTGGGTTGAAGTGATCTTGTTTCAGCCTCCCAAGTAGCTGGGATTACAGGTGCCCACCACAATGCCTGATTATTTTTTATAGAAAGGGTCTTGCTCTGACTCAGGCTGGTCTCGAAAGTGTGAACTCAGGCATTGGCCCGCCTCAGCCTCCCAAGTGTTGGGAATATAGGTGTGAGCCACCGCCCCTGGCCCTGTCTGATTATTAATTACATGATCATTCCATGTGGAACACTATACGAGTCTCATATTCAAGGTCTTTATAAGCCTTTGAAGAACTTGAAATTAGGTGACGCCCATAGCTTAGTGGGTATGGTGCTGGCCACATACACTGAGGCTGGGCTGGGCCAGCTAAAACAACTACAGAAAAAAAAAATAGCCCAGTGGCTCAGTGCCCATAGCTGAGTAGGGTACCAGCCATATACACCGAGGCTGGCAGGTTCGAGCCTGGCCCGGACCTGCTAAACAACAATAACAGCTGCAACCAAAAATAGCCAGGCATTGTGTGGACTTGGGAGACTGAGGCAAGAGAATTGCTTAAGTCCAAGAGTTTGAGGTTGCTGTGAACTGTAATGCTGCAACACTCCACCAAGGGCAACCTAGTGAGACTCTTTTTCAAAAAAAAAAAAAAGAAAGAAATTAATAAAAAAAATCTATTCTTTTCCCTTTAAAAAAGAAAAAATAGCCAGATGTTGTAGCAGGCACCTGTAATCCCAGCAACTTGAGAGGCTGAAGCAAGAGAATTGCTTAAGCCCAAGAGTTTAAGATTGCTGTGAGCACTCTACCCAGGGTGACAGCTTGGGACTCTGTCCCAAAAATAAAAAGAAAAAAACAAAAACTTGAAAATTGTATTCCTGTTTTCTGTTTTTTTCTTTTTATGTTGAAACAGAGTCTTACTTTGTTACCCTTGGTAGAGTGCTATTACATCATAGCTCACAGCACCCTCTAACTCTAGGGGTCAAGTGATTTTCTTCTTGCCTTAGCCTCCCAAGTATCTGGGAATATAGGTCCCCACCACAACACCTGGCTATTTTTAGAGACGAGGTCTTGCTCTAGCTCAGGCTGGTCTTGAACTCATAACCTCATGTCATCCAGCCGCCTCAGCCTCCCAAAGTTCTGGAGTTACAGGCATGAGCCACCATGCTGGGCCCCGTTTTAAGGTTTTTTTGTTAGTTTTTTTGGGGGAGGCTGAGGCAAGAGAATCACTTAAACTCAAGAGTTTGCAGTTGCTGTGAGCTGTGATTTCACAGCACTCTACAAAGGGTAACATAGAAGACTCTGTTTCAAAAAAGAAAAAAAAATTATTTTTCTATTTCATTGTTCAGTATTCATTTCACAAAATATAATTTATGCAAACTGTGTGCTGGGAAAATATTACAAAATATTATAGATGAGTGGGTGGGTATGGTGGCTCATGTCTGTAATCCTAGTACTTTGGGAGGCTGAGGCAGGAGAATCACTTGAGGCCAGGAGTTTGAGACCAGTCTGGGCAATACTGAGACCTCATCTCTAAAAAATGTTTCAGAAAACATATTAAAGGTGAATGGAGGCTTGGCTTCTGTGGCTCAAGTGGCTACGGTGCCAGCCACATACACCTAAGGTGGCGGGTTTGAATCCAGCCTGGGCCTGCCAAACAAAAATGATGGCTGCAACCAAAAAATAGGCAGTGTGGCGGGCGCCTGTGGTCCCAGCTACTTGGGAGGCAGAGGAAGGAGACCAGCTTGAGCCCAGGAGTTGGAGGTTGCTGTGAGCTGTGATGCCACGGCACTCTACCCAGGGGAATAGCTTGAGGTTCTGTCTCAAAAAAAAAAGGTGAATGGGGGAGGAGGGTGGGAGAAGGGAAGCATCTAGAGAGGGAAGGAGGGAGGAGGTGGGGTCTCCGTGTGTGACACACCTTTTGGGGATGAGACACGATTTTAAGAGGAACTTTACCTAACTAATGCAATCAGTGTAACCTGGTTTCATGTACCCTCAATGAATCCCTAACAATTAAAAAAAAAAAGGGTGAATGGTGATTCCCTTTAGAAACTTGGATGGCATTAAATAGCATTAAGTGCTCCTTCCCTGAAGATGAAGTGGCTCATTTCTTGCAGCTTCTATGTTAGATGTGTTTCCTGGTCTTCTAGATTTATTTTCAGTGTGTATCCTGAAAAGTGTATTTTTTTTTTCTTTTTGAGACAGTCTTGCTCTGTTGCCCCTGGCTAGAGTGTTATGTGGCAACATAGCTGGCAGCAACTAAAACTCTTGGGGTCAAGTGACCCTCTTGCCTCAGTCTCCCGAGTAGCTGGGAGTATAGATATGTGCCACCATGCCTGGCTAGTGTTTTCTGTTTTTAGCAGAGACAGAGTCTCTGTCTCAATATTGCTCAGGCTGGTTTTGAACCCTTGAGCTCAAGCCATCCACCTGCCTCAGCCTCCCAGAGTGTTGGGATTATGGGATTATTGTGGCCAGCCTGGAAGTGGAGGTTAATCATCATCATTGCTGTGCTGTGCCTGCCTGGACTTTTCCTTGTCGAGGTCTGTGTCCCAGTCCTCTAGATTTGACTCTTGTTTCTGTCTGTTTTTTGCATTACTATAATACAGTACTTGATGCTGGATAATTTATAGAGAAAAGAGGTTTATTTGGTTCATGGTTCTGTAGGCTGGGAAGTTCAAGGCATGCTGCTGGCTTCTGGTGAGGTGTTTTCGGCTGCCTCATAACTTGGTGGAAAGTCAAAGGAAGAGTGTACACCTGCAAAGGGAGTAACCAAACAGGAGAAGAAGTCTTACTTTGTAACTACCAGTTCCTTCAGGAACTAATCCGTTCCCCTAGAGAGAATAACTCACTCTCATGAGATAGCATTAATCTATTTATGAGGGATCTGCCCCTATGACCCAGATACCTCCCATTGGGGCCCATTTCCAGCTCTGCTGCAGTGATAATTAAACTTCAAGATAAAAGATTCCAGAGATTCACCAAAGTTCTTGCTGTAAAAAAAAGAAAAAATAAATAAATTTTAGGATAAGTTTTGGCAGGGATAAGGCTGGGCATGGTGACTCACGCTTGTAATCCTAGTACTCTGGGAAGGCCAAGGTTGCCTTAGCTCATAGTTTGAGACCAGCCTGGATGAGAGCCAGAGTGAGACCTCTTCTCTAAAAATAATAGCTGGGCATTGTGGCGGGTCCTTGTAGTCCCAGCTACTTGGGAGGCTGAGGCAAGAAAATCGCTTAAGCCCAAGAGTTTGAGGTTGCTGTGAGCTACGATGTCACAGCACTCTGAGGGCGACAAAGAGTCTATCTCAAAAAAAAAAAAAAAGCAACTCCCACTGCTGAATGGCTGTTCCCATAGCCACTTCCTTTTCCTACTCTCTTACTGATCCCAACCTCTTATAAATTCTGGTATAGTATCTGTCCTGTGGCTGGTAACAGTTTTTTTTTTTTTTTTTAATGTTTTTTAGGAATTTCAAATAAACGAGCAGGTCCTTGCTTGCTGGTCTGATTGTCGTTTTTACCCGGCCAAAGTCACTGCTATTAACAAGGATGGTAAGGCATTTGAGTTGTAGTTTTTTTTACTCATTATTGAATGGGGAGCTTGTAATACTAGGGTTTGATAGTATATTTTCAGTATTTATTCACTGCTTAGAAATCTTCTTTCTTTAAGTTAATCACTGTGTCAAGAGTTAGGAAGAGATTATAAATAAAGAAAACTGGATAATGAAGGTGGCTTGATATTTTTTGTCCCCTAAATTTCAGTTAGTTACCATTTCCTAAAACAGTCATAGTTCATATATATAGTGTGTGGGTTCTTGTTGACTAGGAGTTCCTAATATAACCGATGAAATAGCCTTTAATGTTCTTTTTACTCATTTGTGAATGAATAGCCTAGAAAGCAAATGAACACCAATAAACATTTACAAATGTGCTTTGTGTTTACAAAGTGATTGAGGGTGGGCTGTAACATTGGAGTTGCTGGTGGAAACTGGGATGCTGGGACTTGGTATTCTAAGTCCGGTTGCGTTTGTCAGCGTTTAGAACACGTCAGGAGACATGACAGGGAACTTGACCCAGAGAGGCTCAGTTTACTAGTACAACTTCAGGAGGAGGATTATGAGGATAATTCATAGGGCAAGAATCCTGGCACTCAGATATTCGTGGTATGTCCATGGTCTCTGAAGTGATTGTCTAGGGCATTCAGATCTCTTGATGCTGCTCTTAAGGGTGACTGTAATCCCAGATTGACTTTTCATCAATGAAGTTATTCAAGTATTTATTCAGTACTCTGCTAACTGCTGGCTTTGGGCTAACTCAAGTTTTGCCTGACAATGGTTGAAATGGTAAAAAATAAGTCTCCAAAGCAAGTTTGTAGCTTCTTCTTTTTTATTTATTCATCTTTTTTAGCCTCTGGAACTGTAAGAGAAGGTTGTATCTTCTAAGTTGTCTAAGTAGTTACTGGTCCTCCAGTTCATGGCTGATTAAATCTGGTTGGATAGTGCCTTATTTCTCTAAAGTACTTTTATAAGCTTGTGTTCAAAACAAAAATCCCATTATTGCTTTTCATATGTATCATATTAACCTAGAAAACTTATTTTAAAGGAAAGCTTACATACTATTAAACTGCCTCATCTCCTTTTATAAAATGACATACTTTTTCATATTCTTGTTTTCAAGATTAATCATCTTTATTCTTTTTTTTTTTAAAGACAGAGTCTCACTTCATCACCCTCGGTAGAGTGCAGTAGCATCACAGCTCACAGCAACTGCCAGCTCTTGGGCTTAGGTGATTCTCTTGCCTCTGCCTCCTAAGTAGCTGGGATTATAGGTGCCTGCCACAATGCCGGGCTATTTTTTTGCTGCCGTTTGGCTGGAGCTGAAACCCTACCACCCTCAGTATATGGGGCTGGTGCCCTACTCGGTGAGCCACAGGTGCTGCCCAAATCATCTTTCTTCTAATACTGGCTTTTGAAATCATGTGATATGACATATAGGTGTTCTTCAGGTACATAAATGTTTTCCTATAAAGCCAGTTATGTTTTTCTTTTACTTTGTATAATATCCATTGGAGGTATGCTCCTTTGGGGAAGTGGCTGTCTTTTAGATCAGATGAAAGTTCTGGATAGTTGGCTTGGTGCCTGTAACTCAAGCTGCTAGGGTGCCAGCCACATACACCAGAGCTGGCAGGTTCAAATCCAGCCTGGGCCTGCCAAACAACAATGACGACTATAACAATAAAATAGACAGGTGTTGTGGCGATTGCCTGTATTTCCAGATACTTGGGAGGCTGAGGCAAGAGAATCACTCAAGCCCAAGAGTTTGAGGTTGCTGTGAGCTGTGATCTCATGGCACTCTACCCAGGGTGACAGCTTTGAGACTCTGTCTCAAAAAGAAAAAAGAAAATTCTGGTTAGTAACATGGGTAACTCCTTAGTTGCTGGAGGTAGCAGAAGGGAGGGTTCTTTCTTTTGTTCCAGTGGTGGTCCAGAGTCCCATGGGGGACAGAAATGGGGCAGAGGGGATTGGATGAGGGATCGTAAAGGTAGGGCAGATTGAGGAAATGGGGTTTTAGGAGCCTTGGGAGGTGTCCCTTAAAGATATGGAGGGTGTCTTGGTGGAGGCAATGAAGGCTTAGAAGCCTATTTAGATCTAATATCTGCAGAGGTAGAGCTTGGCATCAAAGCTTTAAAAAAGAAAGAAAAAAGAAGACCTGGTTCGAGGTTCAATGAAGTAAATCCTGAAATAGAACTACCAGGAGAGGCATGGCACGTACAGAATGGTGCAAATAAATCATAATGGGGAGTGGCTATCTGTCCATGGTAGTTTGTGGAATAGGGAATGGGGCCAAAATTTTTTTTTTTTTTTTGAGACAGAGTCTCACTGGGGTGCCCTTGATAGAGTGACGTAGTGTCACAGCTCACAGCAACCTCAAACTCTTGGGTTTAAGCGATTCTCTGGCCTTAGCCTCCCAAGTAGCTGGGACTACAGTAGCCCACCACAATTTCTGGCTATTTTTTTGTTGCAGTTGTCATTGTTGTTTAGCAGGCCTGGGCTGGGTTTGAACTTGCCTGCCTTGGTGTATGTGGTTGGTGCCCTAACCACTGAAATATAGGCACCCAGCCAAGGGTTGAAATTTCTTGAAATAATCATTTAAGGACTAAAAGTCATTGGGTACATTGTTAGTCATTGGCCACATTATTGGCTATCATTAATTAGGGTTTTTAAATGTCTTTTAAACTGGGGCAAGATTTTGTGTTTCCCATGAGCTAAAATTATAAGGGACAGAGTTTTGAGGTCACTTGCTGCCCTAATATATTGCTTCTGTAAGCTCTGAATTCTGTTTAGTGATTTTCATTTAATTAAAGGATGGGAATATAAGTGGAGATTTCTACCAAAACCTGTTTTCCTGAAGTTCTTGGGTCTGAAGTTCTGTATTGTGCTGCCTTGCTGACTGGTTCTTGAGACTAATTGGAAGATGGTGGAGAGGGTATGAGGAGGGGAAATCCTGAGAAGAAAAGTTGGTGGGACAGGCTAGGTGGTATTCTTGCTGTATTGTAGTTTGATCATGAAGAAAGCAAGCCTTTATGGGAGCTCAGACTTGTGCCTGATTTGGAGATGAAGGTAATCACTTTTAGGTGCTGTCTTTGGGTTAAAGTTGCCAGGTGGTTTCTACTTCATCATAATGCGTTGTACTACTTGTGGGGTTGAGAGATACGATGCTGAACACTCTTTTCATTGCCTCTGGTATCTTCTGCCCTGCTTTGGGTTGTGGGGGCCACCACAGTTTGATGGCATTGAGGAGCAGCTCTGCTGGCAAGGTGCCCCCTTTGTATCCTGTGAATCTCCCTTGTGCCTTGTCAGTGTTGCTAAGAGGAAGCTAGGTATGTAAAGAAGTCAAGTCTTGCAGCTTCATTTTTAGAAGGCCTGGTCCGATTTTCTTGCCACTGATAACCTCCTTGGTGGTTTTGCTGAAGCTTAGCATTGACTCAATAGGCTGGTGAGTGGGAACTATAGCCACAGTGAGGGAGCAGTGGCTGTTGGCACTTGAGAGTCTGGTATGATTGAATCAGAACTAAATGACTTTAAGAATTTCTTAAGGGAGTTAGTTAGCAATTGGAAAATAGGAAGGATAATGCCATGTTATTTAGCTGTTTCTACTGGGAATGGTTCTTTAAATATGGAAATTAAGCATCATTTAGTGTGGGGACAGCCATAATTGAAGACTTGTTAGACCTTCAGTCAGCAGGTAGTAAAAGACAGTGAAGGGGGGATTTCTGTTCTCACTGAATCTTTGTTTGGAAGCCTTTTCTGATGAGTTGACCCCAGCTCTTTGCTGGGGCTGCTTCAGTCCCCTGTTCTTTCTACACAGGGGATGGCAGGGCCAGTTGTCCCCTAAGTAGTGAACCACTCTCCTCTGCAGGGCATTCTCTTTGTGAAAACTGAAAGTAGGTTAAATTTACGAAAAAATGGGGAATTGTTCCTTCCTGTTGATCAGTGTTTCTTTAACTTGAATAAGTAGCTCCTCCTTCCTAAAAAATATGCATATTTTTGGATCTTGCTCCCCCTCCCCCGCCTTCTCTCAGTTCATTCTCTTTGGGCCAGTGCCTGCAGTCTGATTTATGACAGGAAATGCTATGGAAACGGTTTTGTTTCTAGAGTCTCTGGCTGAAGCAGTTCCTATTTTTTGTTTTCTTTATGCTGTAACAGAGCCTACATTTGAAATGTGGGGAGGTTGGTACTACCAGAGATAAAAGGAAGATTTAGCTCACATGGGCAGGTGCTAGCTTGGCTGTTTTCTTCTATAAAGGGGGAGGATTCAGTATATTCAATTGAGCTCACATGGGCAGGTGCTAGCTTGGCTGTTTTCTTCTATGAAGGGGGAGGATTCAATATATTGTGGTATTTATCCCTTGATGCAAGATGGGCCCTGTGCTAGATAATTTCTATCTGTTACCTTAATTAGTCTTCACACAAACATGGAAAGGTTATTGCCATTAACACCATGTTCATTTTACAGATGATGAAACTACACTCAGGGGAGAAACTGCTTGAGGTTACAGAGCACATAAACAATAGAGCTGAGATCAGCTTGGATGTCTGTGTGTCTCCAAAATCTCTGGACTACACAGTACCAAACTGCCTCTCTGGAGTAGGGTTTTCCTGAAAGGGCAGGAGTTGTCAATTAGGTCCAAGTGTTCACTGACATGATGCCAGAGTGGATGCAGATGGTCTGTAGTTTCTGGAGCACAGTGGTATCTTGAGAGCCCTGATTGGAGACAGGCTCTGGTCCCCATTCCTGTTCAATGATTACATCAATGCCCTTGCTCTGGATTTCTTTGAGCAGTTAGAAATCGAAGAGGGAATTGGAATAGATTAGTGGTTTTGGAATTCGTTAGCTACAGAACCTAAGCTGTAGATTTGCTAAGAGGAAAAGACTTAAAGAGAGGGAAGGTGTGCCTACAAAAATGTGCATATTCTCCTATCCCATGCATCCCTGGGAACCTCGGGACTTTTAGATACCAGATTCGAAAACTTGGAGTCTGGGCTTGGCGCCTGTAGCTCAACGGCTAGGGCGCCAGCTACATACACTGGAACTGGTGGGTTCGAATCCAGCCGGGCCTCCCAAACAACAATGACAACAACAACCAAAAAATAGCCATGTGTTGTGGCAGGCGCCTGTAGTCCCAGCTACTTGGGAGGCTGAGGCCAGAGAATTGCTTAAGCCCAAGTGTATGAGGTTGCTGTGAGCTATGATGCCACAGCACTCTACCGAGGGCAATAGCTTAAGCCTCTGTCTCAAAAAAAGAAAAGAAAAGAAAGCTTGGAGTCTGGCCAGATGTGGTGGCTCATGCCTGTAATTCTGGGAGGCCAAGGTGAGTGGATTGCCTGAGCTGAGTTCAAGACCAGCCCGGCCAGAGCTTGACCCTGTCTCTAAAAATATCTGGGCATTGTCTCAGGCTCCTATAGTCTCAGCTATTTGGGAGGGTAAGGCAAGTAGATCACTTGAATCCAAGAGTTTGAGGTTGTTGGAGCTAAGATGCCACAGCACTCTATCCTGGGGCAACAGAGCAAGACTCTGTTTCAAAAAAAAAAAAAAAAAAAAGAAGAAGAAGGAAGGCTCAGCGCCTATAGCTCAACTGGCTAAGGCGCCAGCCACGTACAACTAAGGTGGCGGGTTCGAATCCCCAGCCCGGACCCGCCAAACAACAATGACAGCTGCAACCAAAAAATAGCCAGGCGTTGTGGCGGGCGCCTGTGGTCCCAGCTACTTGGGAGGCGGAGGCAAGAGACTCGCTTGAGCCCAGGA
>CAUYTI010051275.1:0-60260 GCA_963575145.1 Galago senegalensis
CCTGCCATCCTGACCTCAAAGGGTAGAAATCTCCTGTGCTGCAGGAGGGTCTCCAATCCTGACCTCAAAGGGTAGAAATCTCCTGTGCTGCAGGAGGGCCTCCCATCCTGACCTCAAAGGGTAGAAATCTCCTGTGCTGCAGGAGGGCCTGCCATCCTGACCTCAAAGGGTAGAAATCTCCTGTGCTGCAGGAGGGTCTCCAATCCTGACCTCAAAGGGTAGAAATCTCCTGTGCTGCAGGAGGGCCTCCCATCCTGACCTCAAAGGGTAGAAATTTCCTGTGCTGCAGGAGGGTCTCCAATCCTGACCTCTTGTGAGTGGTGATGACCTCATCTCTCTGGCCACCAGGCTAAGGGCCCCAGTCCTGCAGCCAGCTCCATGAGCCCTAGACCAGACCCTTCTTCCTGAGGGTCATTAGGCAGAAGCACCTCTTACATGGGATGCTGAGGATAGACAACCACAGACCAGGGCCATCTGTGAGGGACCTGCTACTTCTCAGCTATTTTTACCCTGCTGGCTTCTGTTAGCAAAACTATTCTTTACCCAAACTGGGGATACATTTCATAACCCAACAGGGCTTCAACAGATAGAAATGGAAACAATCTGATGAAAGAATCACTTAAAATGGAAGGATCATAGCATCCTTCAAGCATCAAGGCCGGAGCATCTGTTAATCCATCTGAATATCACCGCACTCCAGGCCCAAGGGCAGCTGGTTCTTCGTCACAATCATCCTGGAATTTATGGGGCTTGGCCACCTTTCAAGCACTTCTCTTGGCAGAGATGGAGTCCTAAAAGGTGGATGATCTTGACTGTATTCATACGGAAGACAAACTAAGTAAAACTTGCACCTATCCCAGCCCTCACTTTTTCCTAGACTGACCAGCCAGCACTGCCCACAGTCTCAGACCTTGCTGCCCAAATCTCTGTTGCTGTTCCCCATAACTTGCTTCTCTAGGAGGAATTGAACCAAAAAATAAGAGTAGAGTGATGAATGATTAAGCATATTTTAGATTTTTGTCTGATTTTATGCCCTCACATATAGCTTTACACTAAGTAGAGATATTTTGGCCAACTTGTAGCTGCAGAGAAATTATCAGCAAAGCAAGGAAGAAAGAACCAGAACAGTGAAGCCAGAGCGCAAATCACATCAGAAGAGGGCAGCGCCTCCCCAAGGCCGTAATTCAGCACCCAGAATTGAATTCTATGATCATCTCTTCTATTCGGCAGTTTTGGATCCTACCATGTTGTGAAACAAGCCAATAATGCCACCAATGGATTTCACTCTGTAGAGGAAGGGGATTCGTGTGCAAACTCGGTGTTTCTAAAACTATTAATCAGGTAGGAAGAGCCACTGTAGGAACTTTAGCCCAATAAAATCCTGCCTAGAATCCCTCCTAATAGTTTTAGATTTTAGTTTTTGGACTAGATTCAAGGACAGTTCATCCTTTCATGCAGATGAGAATGTCAGACAACAGCTCACCTTAACCGCTGTCCACTGAATCCAGAGTCACACTAAGTCACACTAATCCTGCCACTAAGTCAGGTGCAAAGCACAAGACTGTCTAGTTGGAGAAAGAATTGCAGGAAAGGGGCCTTAAAAATAAGGAGCAATGTTACCAAAATTTGGCCTCAAAATCTTCCTGTTCTCACTCTCTTTGTCCATCACCCGACCCCCACCCCCCACCCCTGTGCTCCTCTACTCTTACTGATATCCCACCACCTAGGAGAGTGCCAATCCCAGTAGATTCATAAAACCAGGGAACCCCTCACCCATAGCCATTCTGGGAAGGTAGGAACCATGCTCTAGGCAAGACCCCCTTCCTTGGGTCACTCATGCCTGAGTCCAGCAACCCACATCACAGAAGGAGAATCAAACAACTGAGAGCGACTGACACTCGGTCCCTGGAGGATGGAGAGGGAACAAGTGGCAAGTGTGGGGAGGGAGCTATGGCAGGCTTCAAACTACAGGGATTGTGCTGAATCTTTGCACAACTGTTCATATTTCACCCAATCACTGCACATGCACAACGTCATGCTGAAGCAGACCCTTCAAACTAAATAGTAAGTCTACTACCACGCCATCAACCACATTCACTCACCCTTCAATTGCAGGCTGCTTTCCACAGGCCCCTCAGCTCTCCCTTCATCTGCATTCCTGAGTACCCACATGACAGCCCATGTACACAATGGCATATCCTTGGTCTTTACCTGGGTGACCATTGTTAAGTCCAACCATGAAGCTAAATCAAGCAGCATTACCAGGTCTTACTGTCAGAAGATCCTTGTGCCTGTATATGGGTTCAGCATAAGCTGTTATGACATAATCAAAATGAGTGAGACCCTCTTAGGCCCCCTTTCCTTCCCCAGATGCAAGGCCTCTGATGCACATCAGCACCCCCATCCTCCACCTCTGACTTGCAGATGATCAAGCATTTTCACCGCTGTGATGGCTCTTATTAATACAGACGCGCAGATTGGCCTATTCATCAGCGCACATGAAAAATTAGACACAGAGAAGGCAAAACTTGATCAGAGGCCAACGAGTTTTCAGGGCTTGCATTTATCCAAATTATTCTGGCATTAATACTGTGCTGCAAAGTCTACAAAAGCAAAACGCAGAACTCTGGAAATGAGCAAGGTTAAACTAAGACCCAATGCTACAGTTACTTGTGATCACCACTCAGGCCTGAGTCTGCCTCAGGGAGAAGGAGACAGGGAGAGCAGGAGTCGGAGTGCATGAGCCAGGGAGGGGGTGCCTGTAACAATGAGAGGAAAACTGAGGTGAGGGCTTATGCACTTGGGTTTGTGTGATCAGGCCGCTGCTGGCAGATAGAAGGATGAGCAGGATCCTGACTTCACTGCCTGGCACTCAGTCTTCCAGCAAAACAACCTGGAATCAAACCCCAGCTCACCCCTTATAAGCTGTGAAAATTGGAGAAAGTCATTTTACCTCTCTGGGTCTTCATCCATAAACTTGGAGATGGCACCTCTGCATTGTAGGGCAATCTGCCATGAGGATTAACTATGTGGGAACGAACAATGCCTGGGATGTGATAATTGTCACACGTTTGTGATCACTGTTATCGGGACTTCGGGCCTCCTTTCTGGTCACCTGACTCCGTTAGCACACTCCTAGTCTGTCCAACTTCCATTCACTCATTCATTCACTCAACAAACACCTACTGAGTGCACCTCGACCATATGCTCCTTTGCATGGCCAAGCCCAAACTCTTTCAAGGCTCAGCCACCTCCTCCATAAAGCCTTCCTGGTTATCCCCAGGGGACATGGTTCCCTCCTCCTCAATTCATATTGTCTCTTCTACATCATTTGATAGCTTTTAATTCAAATCATAGCGTGAAGCATCTTTACATTTCCCACGGCACAACCTCTCACACAGAGCACAAAGTCAACAAGTAACGTGGAGAGAATAAGGGAGGAAGAGGGGAAGGTGGCTCTCAGGGCCTCGCACCAGAGCCTGCTTTTAAAAGGTTCATAGCAGACTACCAACACAATTCCCTGAAACAACTATTTTGTACCTATTAAGCACAAAATAACATAGAAATCTTTTTTATAAAAAGGAAAAAGACCTACTTCCTTCACTATAGGATCTAATCATGGAGAAAAAAGGACAGCCCATCTGCAAGCCTGAACATCTGCTCCCCCATCCCCGCTCCAAGGTCAGGGGCAAGGTTGTTGATGTCACCACACCTTCCCAGAACCCAAGCACCCAACTATAACCAGAGCCCCTGAGCTCTACTGGGGTCTTCCCATCTGCCCACAGCTCCAAACCTCCTTTGCCCTCCCTAGAGCTCTGACTCTCTCAGAATCTACCATCTCATCTCACAGTTCCCCATGGCCTAGCAGTCCCCAGAGGGAATGTCCCCATTTCCCTCTATCACCCATTCTCCACCCTCCTGCCACATCAGTAGAAGGCCCCACACCAGGCATGGTGGCTCGAGCCTGTTCTCCCAGCGGTGGGGATGGGGGGAAGGAGAGGAGAAGAACTGCTTGAGGTCAGGAGCTCAAGGCTGCAGTGAGCTCTGATGGCACCACTGGATGACAGCCTGGATGACAGAATGAAACCCTGTGTCTAAAATAAAGCAAAATTTAAAAAATAATAATAAATAGAAGACCTACTGTCTTCCCTCCAAAGCAGTGTTTCTCAACCTTCCTAATGCCACAGTGTATTTTCATTGTTAACAAGGGGTTGCGACCCACAGGTTGAGAACCGCTGCTCCAAACGCTCCCTTTCCCGTGCTCGGGATGCCCAGCCCAGATTCTGACTTCCCCAATCGTGTTTTTTCACTCCAGCCTCTTCCCCTCTAAACCTCCATAAGTTGTTTCTCCTCTACTTTCCAGACCCTTTTCTGCTTATAGGCAACCTTGAGCAGTTTACTTAACCTCAACTATATAAAATAAGACGATAACAATAATAATACTCGTCTCTCAGATCACACTTGTGAAAGGGCTTGCAAAGCAAAGGGATTAAAAAATATAGTCTTACTCCTGAGAACAGAGATCACATATTTTTATTCCTCTTTGGATCGTCCTCAATGTCCTGCATGGGTCAGGCTGATAATAGGTGTTCAACAGAGAGGTAAACTTGAGATTAATGAGTAAGTCCCAGGAGGAATGCATCAAACCACCCACACTCATTTGACTCATCATCTACATTTGGCCTCAATACCTTCTTACTCTCAGTCAAGTGAAAAAATTCCTGCTGGACCTTCTCTCTCAGAACAGTCTCTTAGGTCCAACTGGTAACGTGACCCTATGGTGTAACAGAGTCCACCCTGAGCTCCTAACGTCTCAGATGAGAGCCGAGCAGCTGGGTGTAGCTAAGGGGCAGGAGTCTCACCTGCCTGTTAAGGACTCAGATTGTGACAAGTCAGAAGCTTGTTAGGTGCCGAACACTGTTTTTATGCTCCTGTAGTATGTATGTTTGTTGGTTTCTCATGCAGGTGTATAAATATTACTTGTTGTTAGAAATAATTTGGTACGTTGGCTTGCTGTGTTGCTTGTCTGTGAACACTGGTGCTCCAGAACCCTGGTGAGCAGATTGTCACATGTACCCAGCCACCCTGCTCCCAACGTTAAAGGACAAAAAGCCTTGCCCACCACACTCCTACCCTCTTAAACTGCCATCCTATGCCTCACTTTCCTTCCCTTCAACCCTCTGTCACAACAACCTGGAATACTCTAATGCCTGCGGCGCCCAAGATAATCATCAGTTCTGCCGCATGACCTAAGGGCCAGCGTTAGTGGCATTTCCTTTAACTTTTCCACAACAGCTCAACCTGCTCACCAGCCCCTCTTGTCTTGGTTCCCAGGTCTAGATAGCACTGCCTTGCTCCCCAGTGCTCCTAACCCTCACCCACACCTATGTCCCCGAGGTCCTTCGTCTTGAGGGCTCACTCTTGCTCTGGCTCCTGATGAGGACACACCTCGCCAGCTCAGGCCTCTTCCAGGACACGGGCTGGAATGTCACTTGAGTGTCCTGCAGCTCAATAGCTCTGCAACTGGGTAGTCATCAGCTTCCCAAACCAGCTTGTCCCCCAACTCAAATTCTCAGTCACAAGTGCTGGGTCTCTGTCCTTTCCCATGTCTTATAATTTCTGACTGAGCCCCTCTCGTCCTGTGCAGGCACCAGGCAGGGGAAGGGGATGCAGCCGTGAGTGGGACAAAGCCACGTCCTCATGATTGGGAAACTCAGACGATAAGCCCAAAACTAAACACAAAGTGTAACATCCAGGGGTAATCAGTGCTGTACACAAACACAGCAGGCTAAACATGGCAGGGAGGGGTGCCAAATATGATAAAGCATGTTTAATGTTTGAACCTCAATCACGCTGGGCCCCTACCTGCCTGGATGAGCAGGATGACCGAACTTTTTCCATAATTCTCTTCTGCAAATACACTTAAGTAAAGTGGCACACACCTGTGAAGAGCCACAGTGCTCCCCTGAGGCCTGTCCCCACCATCGCCGCCATCCCTGCTGCCTCCTGTCCCTTTTGTTTTCTTTTCTTTTCTTTTTTTTTTTTTTTTTTTGCCTCACCTCCCAAGTAGCTGGGACTACAGGCACCTGCCACAACGCCCAGCTAATTTTTGTTGTTTAGCTATCCCAGGCTGGGTTAGAACCTGCCAGCCATAGTGCATGTGGCCCGCGCTGTAACCACTGTGCCATGGGCGCCGAGCCCTCTTCTCCCTTTTCTATCTTGGTAAGGCAGAAGCTGGGGGTCCCTGCTGGAGCCCAAAGGATGAAGCAATGCAAAAACAAAGCGGTTACCTCACTTATGGGGTCCAGCTGGCAGACACGCATGCAAGATTCCTGGGGACCTTTCACAAGCCAGGCCTGGAAGTGAGGTCCACGGCCATGGCCACAGACCTGCAGTATGTGCTCTAACAGTATTCCCAGAAAAAAAGAGAGAAAACAGGTACACGAATGGACGGACATCTTATTAACCTGGGGTAATAAGAGTCATCTTTGCAGGGACAGGCGGAGGATGAGAGATTACGAATGCCACCAAGTCCTTAGCGTGCTGCTTGGCGCATGCCCGACGGGCAAATGACCAGCCTTCTAACTCTTCTCTCCTGCCTCATCTCTCTTCTTGCCAGTCCTCTCTGGCCTTTGTTTCCACTTTAATATTTCTAAAAATTCTACTTTTCTCAAATCACGGCCTCTGCCCCACTTCATCTAGTAAACACTTGTCACTCCCCCATGGCCTGCAGGAAAATGTCCAAATTCTAGAACTTGAGTGCCCTTCCAGCCCTATTCCTGTCAGGAAACAGCCCTCTTCTCCGTCCACACCACGCGGGTACACTGCACTTGCCAACTGTCCCGTCTCCGGCCCCACCCAGATCTTACTCGTGTTTCAAAAACAAATTCATTCCCCACATTTTGCCCTGAATCTCCACTGACCACCCCAGTGTCCCATCCTCAGTTGAAGTCCTGTAGCGCATATCATTTCTTCTTACAAGACATCTGTGACACTTCTTCACGGCACTCATTAACTTCTGTCTGTGGGAATCTTCCTCCCACAGCTGTCCTGCAACTCCCTGCGGGCAGGGACTGTGGGGCTGCCCTTCCCTGCAGAGCTCTGGTTTATCTAGGAGGGTCCATTGCGCAGAACAGATGATGAAATAAAAATGTTGATTGAGTAGTAAGGGGCACTTACTCAGCTCTCAGCTTAAAACCCAGCGACATTTTCAAGCTGCATAATTAGCAACAAGGTCATCCCTGAAAACATCTCTGTCAGAGCTCCTTGCAGCTACCTGACAGGGTGGCTGTGAGTATTAAGTGAGATAACATACTTATGTAATGTAATATAGTAAGTACCTGAAACACAGTGTGCCCGCAACAAATGTCAGCTCCCTCCCCAGCCACCCTGCCTGAAATTAATGACACAGAAAACAGAGACAGACCTGTTAAGAGACAGACAAAGCTGACACAGGAACTGTACAGCCCAAAGCGCCGGGATCTGGTTCTCCTTTGACAGGTATGATGCCTCTACAGGATTCTGAAATCAGAGCCATCTCCACCCCAGAGATTTGCCCTCAGCAAGCTGCTGGCAACTGCCCACCTCTTTATCACTGCAGGAAAGTAAGTGTCCAACCTTAAAGAGTCACTGGTCCAGAAAGCTTGATTTGGTAGCCAAGCGGTTAGGGCTCTGGGCAGTTCTAAACCAAATGCAGGAACATGGCTCACCTGGACCAGTGGACTCACAACCCCCTCACGTGTGGGCAGATTTTATAACTGACCATTAGCAGAGCCACCCTGGGGGACACCCAATTGAGTCCACACTATTAATAACATGATGACTATGTGCCCTTTGGGATAAAACAGCTGTGCCCCTACACGGATGAGTGTATGTGTGTGCCTGTATGTTACCAAAGCATCATCGATGACTGAACAAGAATTCATTGCATGATCTTTCCACAGCAGCCTCTGGACACTTTATAATCTGGTTTAAAAAAAGAAAAGAAAAATGCAGCACCTCTGCTTCTCATATGGGCAGCTGGATTTCCTGCCCATCTGCTCTCTGAAGTCACCCACAGGCCAGAGGACTTAAGTCAGGGATTTCCCTTCATTTCCTCAGGAGTACCTTGGTGCGTTAATACTTGGCTTGCAGGTAGCTTGTAAGCATTAACTAGAGGAAGCCAATATTCCCAGAGTGTGGTACCCTGCTTACTGCTCCACCTCTGACAGACATCAGCCCATTATTACAAGTCAAACTGAAGAGCAGGAGAGTAAATTGTAACAATTTATCAAGGCCAGGTAGCAACCAAGTCTGGACAGTCTCAAGCAAAAATGAACATGTGTGTGTCTGTTCCCAGGGCCTCTCTTGGGGCTCAGTAGTTCCTCTGAGATTACTCACGTGTGGCTGGCTGGCTGGCCACTTTATTTGCAAACTTCCTCAGTTTCCAAGAGCTGTGATTTTATTTGGAACAGCTCATTTGCATGTCTCCTGCCTATTTTATGCACATCTTACAAAGGAGCCCTGAGGCATAAGTGCAATGACATTTCCAAGGTTACAGAGCCCATTGGTGGTAGAGATGGGAGGCAGGACTGCTGGATCCAAAGCCCCCTACCCGACCTGTCCTCCCCTCCTCTTTCCAAAGTAGTGACCCATGGGGCCTTCACAGTGGGAGCTAGAGTGTGGAGAAAAGTGGTGAGAGGAGAGTGAACCCGCATCTCATCCAGTGACTCCAAATCTCCTTACAATGGGGGCAGAGAGTTCCCAGAGGGACTCGGAAGCCATGTGACCTGCCCCATCACCATGACAATGCTCTTGTCCTCTGTGTCCCTTGCCTCAGGTCATCTCCATGCTGCCACCTTCTCCTGTAGATAAGAAAAGTAACCCCTGTCTTCCTGACAAAAAACTGAAGCTTGCAAAGGTGCTGTCATCATCCCGGCGTGCAGCCTGGGTGACATGCTGTTCCTCTCTGGAACATCAGTGCCAGATCGCAGACATATGGTTGGGCCCAGCTGGTTCTCATTCTCTTCTGACGCCAGGCCTGCCTTGTAGTTTCATTTAATTGAATATTTTGATTGATTTCTGTAGCCAGAAGCCTGTAGGTAGTAAATGCCCTTTTCTATCAGTTCAAGAAAGAAAATGTACCTGCCTTGGTAGTATTTGCTTCACTGAGCTGCTGACTTATTTTAGGAACTAAATCTTCCCTGTTACTATATTTTTCACTCTGAAGACTGACATTAACATCTTTCCTCTAAGGCAGGAGCGTCCTCGCATGTGATGCTGTAGCGCCACCTAGTGACCGCCCTCTCAAAAGCAGCCAAATTAAATAACCCTGGTAATCTCGACAAGACGTTTTGGACTCTCGAGTTTTACGCGCATTCTTCTCTTCTCACGTAACAGAGCTTGCCTAGCCGTATTATCCTCATTTTACTTTTTAATATAAATAAGTGAAGACATAGGGCTCCATCAAGAAAGCTGAGTAAGTTTTCCACTCGCCAAGTCTGTTTCAAACTTCCCAGCTTCGGTGGCTGTCATTTATAAAAGATGAGCTCAGGAGAGAGGAGGCTAATGAAACCCCCGTAGGTGCCCAAAGCACACGTGTGGAAAAGAAAACCTTCCTGTGGGATCTGATGCAATCGTCTTGTCTTTATTTAGCCTTTCATACCAGCGTCTTTGAACTTTGAGTGCAAGATTATCCCCGCAGCAATTCTAAGGAGTACAAATTCCAGTGCTGTTATTACCAATGGGTTACCCCAGAACTTCACATTGGAAAGAGAGGGAAGGTCCTTCCCTTGTGGCCCCTGGGAGTAGAGATGAGGATGTTCACATTGGCCCCCTGCCTCACCAGGGCAAGAATCGGGAATTTTCTTCCTATTCAATAGCTCTGGCCTTGAAGCTCCCCATTCCTTGCAGATACCTAGGCAGACTTGCTTGACCTTGGCTCCATTGGGTCAGATAAGTCTTTGTTGTTGGGGAAGCTGTCTGCTGTGAGCATCCCTGCCCTCTACCCATTACATGCCAGGAGTACCCCACCCCCTTTTTAACAATCAAAATATCTGTAAATATTGCCAAATGTTCCCTGTGGGCACAAAATCACCCCCTGGTTAAGAACCACTTACATAGACAGCAAATATACAGGGATATAAGAATAACAACAATAATTACTATTACTACTATAATTTAAAAGGTACAAATTGCCCCCAGCAGACTCAGGGATAAAGCACTGACCTCCTAAGAGGCACAAATTGTGTGCTGGGACTTTTGTGGCCTTATCTTATTTAATCTTCACAACCGAGAAACTAGTCTGGGTTGACTCTCTAAATAAGCATTCACCTTACAGACAAAGAAACTGAATTCAGAGATGTTAAGTAACTCAGCTAAGGGCACCCAGATGGCAGTAGCAGAACTCCCATTTGAAATCCGGCTTTTCTGACCCCCAAAACCTGAACCTGTCACCATCTCCAGATCCTGAGACCACAGGTCACAGCAAGTAGTTCTGGAAAAACTGTCATTCTCAACAATTCAGCTAGAGCCTTCTACTACTGTTCAGTGATGTGTAGATTTAGATTTAAGGACATAAAGACTGTGGTTATTATCTGCAAGGAAATCGATCCACAGTGGGAGTGCTGGGGAGCATTCACTGGAGGGTGATGGAGAAGGTCTGAGTTCAGACCCTGTGGCCAAGAATTGACTATATGGCCTTGATTTGGAGTCAATTATTTAACCTTTTGAAGGATGTGTTTATTCATCTGAAGATAAAAATGTTTGTCAGAGCAAAGGTTCTCAACCCCGGCTGCACATCCAAATCACCTGGGTAGCTTTGAGGAAGGAATGTCTAGGCCCTGTCCCCAAACCAGACTCCGGGGCCCAGGCAATGGCATTTTTTTAAACCCTCAGGGAAGTCTAGTGTACGGCCAGAATTGAGATCCATGAGGCTGGACACATGAGTCCTGTGTTTGTAGTGTCCCTGCTCCCCTCAACTGAGAGGTCATTTTTTCTCCCACTGGGATCTACCCTGGGGGTTGACTAGTTTCTCTGTCTCATATGCCTTGAAGCATTTCCTGGAAACACATCACTGTCTCTACTGCCCCCCCAGCCCCTGAACTAACCATTTCCAGCTTCTCACTCTATCACCATTTTACCACATTCTCCTGTGGCACACAGAGATTGGAAACTCCTACCAAAAGGTGCCAAAAGTGGAGGAAATGACAGAAGACAGCTGCATCCACTGAAAGACAATCTTCTTCCTGGCCTCACTGAATGCTTGCCCTGTCTGATTTAATAAGGTTAGCTCTAATCCGTGGGTTTTCAAGAGGTGAGAGAATCTCCTCTTTCCGAACATGACTCACGGACTCCTATTTCAGCTCCCAAGAGAAAATGAGACCGTCTCACTGAGCAGATGCAGGTCAGAAGTTTTGGAAACCCAAATGCAGCTCTTAGTCCCACAAGCCCCATGTTTTTGACCCTTCCTGTGCCTGCCACCACCCTATCTCTGTGAGCAACACTCCCACAACAGGAGCGCCCCACCGCGCACACGAAGGCACAACTGATAATAAAAGCTGCTCCCGTCCGTCCACACCTCCCGAGGCCAGGCTGTGTCAAGTGTTCACACGCATCGTTTCATCTATTCTTCATGAGAATAGATGTACACTAGGCGTCTGTTCATGAGATGACATTATTGTAATCGGGGTCAGCATCATATCATTCCCATTTTACAGACAAGGAAACTGAGTTGTCTGTAGTCACTGTTCCCCTTCCTCAGCTTTGGGCCCAACAATTCCACCAATTATCTGAACAGCATCCATTGCCCTCACTAGTCCTCAGGTTCTGCAAGGGCAGGGCCCACATCTGCTTGTCTCACAGCTGGACCCCAACACTGGCAGGAGAAGAGCCAGAATTGAGACTCCGGTCATCTGGCCCTGGGGCTTGTGCCCTCAGCCTCTGCTCTAATGGAGGAGAGTCTGCAAAGTGGAGAAGTGGGCTCCTGCCAGGTGGGCAGCCCCTCAGGGTGTGGGTCGAGAGGGTGCCAGAAGAAAGTTTAAGGAGAAAGAGCAGTTGATGGTGTCAGGTGCTGCATCCCCACAGAGGCCGCTGAGTGGTTCCCAAGGGCCCTTTCAGTGGAGCCCTGGGGCCAAGTGGCAGGGAAGATGGAATGAGTGGGCAGTAAGGGGCAGGGAAGATGCTTGGGGACAACTCATGCATCTTGAGTAGAGGGAGGAATTCTATTTTATTGTATTTTTGTCATGTCTTCCATGAGAGAGAATAGAGCTTGAGCATGGTCAGTGCTGAGGGGTCGGACCCAGTTGAACATGAGGTGCTGAAAGTCCAAGGGATAAAAAGCACAACTCAGGGCTCCTGAGAGGGCAGAGAGGCTGCCTTCGGGGACAGGGAGAGCTCCTCTCCAGTAATTGGAGGGAAAGTCAGAGGTGGACCCCAGGCAGGTTGGGGTGGGCAGTCTACCAGGGAGGCAAGGCCGAGCTGCGCTGACTCTGCACACGGCATCATGTGGTTCCCTCACACCCGGCCTAGGAGTGCAGACCCCCTCAGCCCCACCTCCTGGGAGAGGAACGGGAGCCTCAGAAGGGAGGTCACTTCCAGAGATTGGGAGGGGAACAAAGTGGGGTTAGCTGATGGGCAGGAACATGTCTATCCGTTAGATAGAAGGAGTATATTCTAGTTTGATAGCATAGTAGGGTGACTATAGTTATCAATCATTTATTGTATATTTCAACATAGGTAGAAAAGACTTGAAATGTTCCCCACACAAAAAAATGATAAATGTCTGAGGTGACAGGTATCCTAATTACTCTGGTTTGATCATTACACATTGTATATGTGCACCAAAATACCACATGTACCCCATAAACGTGTACAATTCGAATGTTGCAATGAAACAATAAATAGTATGAATAAAGTGAATGTTAGGTAATTTCCTTGCAACCAGCTCTGACCATCAGGTCCCCCAGCTCTGACCATCACCTGCACAGCCCGGCCCTCTCCGTACCTCAGTGAAAGTGTCTCTCACAGGCAGCTTCAAGGCAAGGTCTGCCAGCCTCCCAAGCCCAGGATCTTTCCCCTGCCCTGCCCCGGCCCCTGTATTCTGACCTGGAAGTAAGCAGCCCTCACCTGGGTGAACTAGTCTTTAGTGGCCCAGAAGCTCATGACAAAATACAAAGCTCACCCAGCAGATGTTGGCCAAGCCAGCGTTAATTCTGCGAGTCAATTGTTAAAGTGATTAGAGTTGAGGTGCATTTTCTCCATCCTTCTCTTCAGTCTTCCCACCTCCAGCCTCCTCCCTCCTGGAACAAACCATACACCAGTAGTGCCAGTTCCTCTGCTAATTGGCCCAATGACAGCCCTACATGGATGTTAGGTGTGGAATAGGACCAAAATCCAGGAGCTGGACTTTGTTACGATGACTTGAATAAGTGGGGTGGGTTCCACTGGCCCAAGCAGGACAGGGGCGTATTCACCATCTGCCTCAAGGCTCACTCATGTGGGTGGCAGTGGGGCTGTGTGCCAAGTCATTCTGGAGGGCACTACAGCCCCCTCCTGCAGGGGCCAAGCAAAGTGGAGGACAGGATCAGCTGGGACCAGAGTGTCTGACCCCAGGATCCTAGGTCTGAGCTCTCACCTGTGTCCTTGGCTTCCTGCTCACCCTCCTGGGGCCATGGAAAGAGCCCAGACGCCAGCCAGGCAGCCAGGGTTCCTGGCTACAACAAGCCCTGCCTTCAGGAAAAGCCAGCACCACGTGTTCTCACTAGTAAGTGGGAGCTAAACAACGGGTACACACGGCACGAAGAGATGTGAAGGACATCGGAAAGTAAGAAGCGGGGAGGGAGGGTGGGAGCGAGGGATCAAAAACTTACCTATTGGCTGGGTGTTGCCTGTGGCCCAAAGGAGTAGAGTGCCAGCCCCATATACCAGAAGTGGTAGGTTCAAACATGGCCCCAGCCAAAAACCGCAAAAAAAAAACTTACCCATTGGGTACAATGAATACGAGACTGTAAGTTTTTATCCCTTTGAAGAACAATCCCTTCCATGTTTGTTTCTGGCACTTCACAACTTCTCAGCACTTTCAAGTTCATTATTGTGTTTAAGCCCTCAAATCGCTCTGAAATAGGCCACAAGTATCACCTTCACTTTACAGGTAGTGAAAGGACTTTGAGCTAGGGCTTGATGAAGGGGAAAAGAAGAAGGGAGGCCTCTAAAAGAAGGGCAGAGACGCAGACGTCTTCATTGAAGCCTCTGTAGGATGTCTGCCTTCCTTAGCTTCCCTCTCGCCCTTTATCTTCCTGTCCTTTTCCTACAGTTCCTACTGAGAGACTGAGGGGAGAGGTTCCCTCTGACCGTGTGGCCCACCTCCTGCTGCCAGGGGATCATGGGCATCAGTGCTGGGGGTAGGGGGTGAGGGATGGGGGTCCCTCACCAATCAAGGGAATGGAAGGAAGGAAACCCAAGCTCTAGTTGCTCTTCTGCCCTAACTGAGTGCAAGGGCATGTGCACATAACTTAAGTATATGTGACCTCCTTGTTACATATACTAGCTGAATTGGGTCTTTCCGAAATGCTTATGTTGGAATCCTAACCCCAAGTACCTCACTCAGAACATGACCTTATTTGGAGATAGAGTCTTTACAGAGGTAATCCAGTTAAAGTAAGGTCATTAGGACAACCCTTAACCCATATGCCAGATGCCCTTGTAAGAAGTTTGGGCAAGTGGCTCACACCTATAATTCTAGCACTCTGAGAGACTGAAGTGGGTGGACTGCTTGAGCTCAGGAGTTCAAGACCAGCCTGAGCAAGAATGTGACCTCATCTCTAATAAAAATAGAATGATTAGCCAGGTGTGGTGGAGGGCACCTGTAGTCCCAGGTACTTGGGAGGCTGAGACAAGAAGATTGCTTGAACCCAAGAGTGCGAGGTTGCTGTAAGTTATCCTGTGTACTCTACCCAGGGTAACAGACGGAGTCTCCGTCACATTAAAAAAAGAGAGAGAGAGGGAAGTCTGGATACAGAGCAATCCATAGAGTGAAAATAATGTGAAGAGATGTGTGGAGGAGATGGTGATCTACAAGCCAAAGAGAGAAGACTGGAGCAGGTTCTTCTCTCCCTGCCCACAGAAGCCAACCCTGCCCACATTGCCCAGCCTCCAGAACTGGGAGGCAATACACTTCAGCTGCGTAAGCCACTCGTATTTGGTACTTTGTTACAGCAGCCCTAGCAAACTAATACACTCTTCAAAGCGCCTCTGAGTGAAAAATAAGACAGTTCTAGAAGGCTCTAGCCAAGACAACATGATACATCAAGCTTAGATGTTTCAGGCAGAGGGAACCATGTGAGATGAGAAATGAAGTAGCCTGCAGGTTAGCTTAAGAGGGAGGAGAAGTCTGTATGCAGAAAAATATATAATTGACTGCAGAACTTGGAATTTGGTCTTTACCCTGAGTACAAGAAGGCCTTTAAGGTTCCTGGAGCAGGGGAGGGAAGAAATCCATGATTGGGCAGTAAATCTCAGAGCTATTGTGGGGAAGCGGGGCAAGGAAACCAGAGAAGCACAGAACACTAAAGGGTGGCACCAAATGCCAACCAACTTGGGTGGAGAAGCAGTGGGGGAGGTAAGGGAGAACCATGAGAAGAGAGCTCCCAAACCCTTCCCTGCTCACTCCTTTCTCTTAATTTGCTAAATGAGTATTATCATAGCTGTCATTCATTCAATTGAGTATCCCGTATGCTCTGGACACTATTCTGGGTGCTGGGAACACAGCAGGGAGTAAAACAGATAAAAGTCTCTACTCCAAGAGCTGATCTAGAGACAGATGAAGAATAATAAACATACTAGCACCTTATCTAGTACAGGAGAAGGCTGGGTTTCTACCCTAGTACTGGGTAGAAACAGCGAAGAAGGGGGATGGGGCAGGTTTAAGGCCTGACAATTAAGTCTGTGAACTCATCTTAGAAAAAGTGCTACATACCTCATTGCTGAATATCACTACATCGCATTCAAAGTGCTCCCTGTGGAAAGCTGTGCACTAACACCACAGCCTAGTCCACCCTTCAGAGCATTTTGGAACTCTTTACCTAGAATGACCATCAGGTTGTCATTGTATTACCCTTGATGTCCTTCCTGCATGTCATTAAAATGTCTTCCTTTCAATATTTCCTTTATTTTCAGCTAAAGAAAAAATTCACTGGAGGCCAGATCAGGTGAGTAGGGGGAGTGTTCCAATACAGTTATTTGTTCACTGGCTAAAAACTCCCTCACAGACAGGGCTGTGTGAGCTGGTGCATTGTTGTGAGCAAAGCCATGAATTGTTGGCCAAGATTTTCAGTTAAGACTTTTCTGTTTCTCAATCTATGTTTACTGGATCTGCTATGCTTCTCCCTGTCAGCCAACAATCTTGACACACAATCTGATGAATTGCTGCAATGTTTTTGTCAGTCCTTCTTGTTACTGGCTACCCTGACCTCTCTTCATCAGTGACTCTTTCTCTCCCCTCAGAGAAACATTTAATCTATTTGTACACTGCCATTTTCATCATGGCATTATTCCCACAAACTTGGACTAACATGTCCATGATTTCTCTTCCATTCTTGCCAAGTTTAACAAGAAATTTACAAATGTTTGTTCATTGCTCTAATTCAAGCTCTGACACTCTCAGGAGGGCACACAAAAACGCCGCAATAATGAACACCACTCGGCCAGACACTGCCACATGTCCACAGGAACACAGGTGTGAGACACTGATATTCCAAGGTTATGAAACCTTACTGAGCTGTTTGTGCAGCGCTGCCGAGGTCAGCGCAGGAAGCTAATTATCAGACCTCCTAAACAGTTCAGGGAGACACTTGGGGGTGCAGGTGACTGGAGAGCATGGTCTTCACTCTCTCCCTCATGCAGAAACAAATCGGGCTGTGGTGACAACTCATGCCTTCAGTCAATGCTCCAATAAGCAGAAGAGGATGAGGCATAGCGACCCAACCATTAAAAAAGAACAGGAGCAGAGCTTTGCTTATTCATCTGTCTCAGCCTTGTGTGAGTACTCAATAAATACGTGTTGAAGCAATTAATTCATTCATAGCCAATAACTTAATTTAGGAGAACAAAGACACCCCGGTAACTTCTTACTTCCCTAGAAGTACCAAACTTGAAACAATTTATCACACCAACAAGTTCAGAGGATTTATGACAACACAAACATCCCACTGATAATACAAGCAGAGCATGATTTCATCTTGGCATTTTCCCTTCCAGCTTGTCTAATGCACAGCATTAAGTATCACTGCGTGTGTTATAATCACAAATGCGATGTCGAGGTTCAGATGTTTCCATTTATGATCAGCTGTAAGCATTTTTCTTTGGTACTCATAGTTTGTATAATGATGGTTGATGATAGATACATGGGGTCACTTATTATCACAGACTGCCACCTACAGCAACATTATCTTCATTATCCATGAATTCCAAGAGGGAGAGCTCCAGCTGGGCTCCATAGCTCAGTGGTTAGAGCACTGGTCTTGTAAACCAGGGGTCGCGAGTTCGATCCTCGCTGGGGCCTCCAGCTAATTTAAAACGGCTTTTTTTCAATTGCAGCATTTAAATACAAAATAGAAACCCCAAACTAGAAAAAGTGATACTGAAAAAGTTACTTCAGGCAGGGTCAAAACCTAGGCCTACCCAAGTGCCGGTAATGAGCATCCTAGAAGTAACCCGGAAGAGAAAATCCTGGAACCCAACAAAAAGCTGGAAAAACGGAGCGGGGGTAGGGCGGGGAGACGGACTTTGCTCGGCAGCTCCAGTATTCCCGAGACCTGCGGTCCTGAGCATCAAAACTCGGGGCTTAAGGCTGCACTGGCTCGTAAAGGGACACAGGACCGGCCCCGACGTTACAGAAGCAGAGACGCGGGTCGCGGAGCTGACCCGGGAGGCGAGGGGCGGGGCCGGCCGAGGCGGCGCTGCGCCTGCGGTTACGCCGCGCGGCCGGTGGGCGGCGCTGTGGCACCGCTCCCGCGGCCTCTCCCGGAAGCCGATGGGGGCGCTACCCTGCGCTTTCCCGGCCAAGAGCGTGGCCAGGGCGGCCAGCGTGGCCTGGACGCCGGCCGGCTCTGTGGCTGACACGTGGCAGCCCGGGCCTCAGAGCCCAGCCCAGCTCCAAGATCCTGCCCCTTTCCGAAGGGACTACCTAAAATAAACAGCCCCAGGCTGCTTGAAAAGCTGGTGTTTGCGGATTCTCGCCTCTCCTTTTTTTCCCCTAAATTCCTAAATGCCGCGTGACTACACAGTCACCAGAGCAGAGTGCCAGGAGGCTTTTCTGAACACATTAATTTCACCAGCTCAAGATTTCTTTTCCCAGATCTCAGAGCCAGAGGGTGATAAAGGACTATGTGTAAGGTACCCACAAGCCACGTGTGGCCACTGGGTGCTTGAAATACAGCTAAGTCTGAATCGAGATATGCTGAAAGTAAAAATATACCTCGGACTTAGAAAACTTGGAACCAAAACAAAAAACGTGAACTATCTCATTCTTAATATTTTAATGATGACATGTTAAAGCAATAATATTTGGGATATGTTAAAGTAAAACATACGATTAAAATTATGTATTTTTTTAATATGGCAACCAACAAGTTTTAAATAAAATTTAAAATCCCCCTGTGACTCCCGTTTGCAGCTCTCATTACCTGTCTGTTGGATAGTGCAGGTCTGGGGAGCCAGAGTCTTGTAACCTTGTGTTCAAGTTAATTCTTAACCTGGCTCACACCAGGCAAACCGGCAGGCAGAGGGCGTCTTTTACATCTGACTCTCCCCAGAGCCAATACTTTGGTAAGTACTGCATTTGTTGAGATGAAATAAAATATCTCTGCAACATAGTATTAAACCGTACAAAAAGCAAAAGAATGTATTTCTTAAACTGAGTTAGTTTGGGGAGTGATGCACCTGTAAGCCTTTCCATCTGGCACACAAGACTTCAGGTCTGGGGACCTCATACTTTTGTTGGTTGTTTGGCTCCTCTGTGGTCAGGATTATTTCCTGCAAGGTGAGGTGTCCAGAGTGCCTTGAGGAAATAGGACCCACTGATGGAAGAAAAATACCTGTAATTATCACAAAAGTATCAGCCCTCCGCGAACACTGAATGCCTGTTGGCAAAGCCATTTCAGACCTTTGAATACCTTAGTACCAGGACTATTTACTGGGAGTTACTTGGTCATCAAGGAAAAGCTCTAGTGAGGAGAGAAGTCTCTGAAGCATTCTAACCCCATCTCCCTCCAGCCATGGCTGTCCTTGTTTCTCCCTGTTCTCCTGGCACCAGCTGCTTTCTAAGAGGAGCAATGATGTGCATATGTGTATTTTTCAACTTTCTGAACCTTTCAGCAACTTAGGCTATAAAGATGGTGAACACATTCTGGCTTTACTGTGCCCTAGAGATTTTCTGAGAGTGCTAACCTCAGACAGCTCACTGGCATCACGGGGCATCTGTCAGAAAATAAAGCTACTTTGCCAGAGAGAAACACTCTGCCCCTCCCTGCAGCTTCCAGTTTCAGAGGTCCCATTTAATTCCCTTCTCTAGACTCACCAACTACCTTCCCGGGCAAAGCCTGTATTCAGAATGCCCTGAATTTGGGAGGTGTGGTCCTTATTTTGATACATAAATTCTGAGCATTTTCCTCCAGCTCAAACACTTTTGGACAGAATGTATTTTTGCCACATATTTTTTTTTTGTATTAAAAGATTTTTTTAATTTTTAACAGATTCCAGAGCACAATAAGAAAGTGCCAATTTTTTTGTTATTATTGTTGTTGATTTATTGAGGGTATGAAGAACCAGCTTACACTGCTTGCATCTGTTAGATAAAGTTAGGGTGACCAGATTTTAACATCAATAAGGCAGGACAACAATGCAAACTTTGATAAGCAGTTCTCGATAATCTAGGGTGACCAGACGTCCCACCAAAAGCAGAAAAGCCAAAAGTGGGACGTCTGGTCACCCTAGTCTAATTCCTCAGCCAAGTTCAACAGGGGAAGGAAGACTAAACTCACCCAGGAAAGTATCCAAGAACTTAGAGGGCTTGAACTTTCCCCAGAGCTGGTTGTGTGCAGGTGCTCAAATTTTCTTGACACATCAATGAAAGAGAAAATATCTATGTCCTGCCAGGTTGAATCTGAGCAAGGGATCTGTGTCCATAATGTCTCTCTCATCTAGCTACCAAGTCCCCTTGTTGTTAAAGGAGTAAGGGGTCACAGAATATTTTCTTTGAAGACTTGGCCTTCCTGTTGAGAGGCAGCCATGAAAAATGCTGATGAAGTGGAAAGAGATGGCTAACAGATATGACTGATTGCTAGAGAACTACTCTATTGCTCTTGTGAGTAAATACACAAAGTTCTCAGACTCCTATGCGTCTGTCATTAAATTTCTGCAGCATTCTGCACTGGCCATTAACCAAAAATTGGAAATCAAGTACATAGATTCCACAGACTTGGAGCCAAGCACCTACAGGAAGAGTCTTGTGTGCTACCATGAAGCTTGGCATAATCTCTGTGGTGTTCATGGAGTGCTGTTTCCAGGATTTGGTGTTCAAGGAACAGAAGGAAAATTCCAAGCAATTGCCTGAGCTAGGAAACAGAAAAAGCTTTTTGGGGATGTGTGCTTAGGAATGCAGTTGGCAGTGGTTGAATTCTCAAGAAATGTGCTAGAATGGCAAGATGCTAATTCTATGGAGTTTGATCCTAAGATCAATTATTCTGTGGTCACAGACATGCCAGAACACAATCGTGGGCAGATGGGTGGAACCATGAGGCTGGGCAAGAGGAGAACCTTATTCCAGAACAAAAACTCCATCATGAGGAAACTATGGAGATCCAGACTAGTTGGAAGAGAGGCACTACCACAGATGTGTAGTAAATCCTGTCTTGAAAAACTGGAAGAGCAAGGCTTGAAGTTTGTTGGCCAAGATGCTGAAGGAGAGAGAATGCAAATTGTGGAGTTGGAAGAGCATCACTTTTTTGTTGGGGTGGAGTACCACCCTGAGTTCCTGTCCAGATCTATCAAGCCCTCCCCACCCTACTTTGGCCTCCTCCTGGCCTCCATGGGGCAGCTCCCGCATTACCTCCAGAAAGGCCGCCAGCTCTCACCAAGGGACACCTATAGTGACAAAAGTAGAAGTAGGTCTCCTGACTCTAAAATCACTGAATTGAAGTTTCTATCAATAAATCATAACTCATCTTATAATGGATGATTCTTTAAGAGAGCCTTTAAACTTTGCAGCTTTGATTTTACACTCTGCTTTTGACACTTCCTTTCAATTACGGTTTTTTATTTATTTTTTTTTTGTAGAGACAGTCTCACTCTTTCGTCCTAGGTAGAGTGCCGTAGCATCACACAGCTCACAGCAACCTCCAACTCCTGGGCTTAGGCGATTCTTCTGCCTCAGCCTCCCGAGTAGCTGGGACTACAGGGACTACAGGCACCCACCACAATGCCCAGCTATTTTTTTTGTTGCAGTTTGGCTGGGGCCAGGTTTGAACCTGTCACCCTCAGTATATGGAGCCAGCACCCTACTCACTGAGCACAGGTGCCACCATTTCAATTATGTTTTTATTAAGATTGTTTTATTATAGGGGAAAGGTATTCGGGAAACTTTGTCACTTTGCATGCCCCATCATGTATACTGGCTCCTGCGTAGTGCACTGCCTGTTGTGTGACACCCTCCTTTGCAGTCTTGAGTTTCTGAGACAGAAGCAGAATGTCCAAATGAAAACTGAGGGTGGGCAGGGATTGTAAAGCAACCCCGTTGATCGCCGGGCTTCTCCAGCTACCTCACATCATTGTGAATTTGAATGTGCTGTCCATGGCTTTCCCTGGGACGCCAAGACCATTATAAAGTGTGCCAGGGGGACTTAATGAGCACAGAAAGATAATTTTATCTAGTACTTGCAGTGCTTGGTGTTGGGGACCTGATTGCGCTGCCTGATGCTAAAAGCAGTAAAGTGAGACCAGAAACAGAATTTCAGTACTGCCTGAATTTTGGGGACTCTTAGTGACAACTTTTGGCTGGTTCTCATCATCCAAATGGATGGTCAGTTTACTGTCACATGAAAGTCTAATGCTCCCTAGTGTAATTTTAAAATCTCCCTGCCTCTGGCTGTGCTTCTTATTCCTGGGGCTAAGAAATACTCCTTGCATGAAGAAGTCACTTAAAACAGAACAAAGAATCTTTTGGGAAAACTGCCTCTCACATATAGACAGCTTTCACTCAAGGATGGTACTTTTTTCTTCCAGGATGGTATTACTGCAGTTGAAATGCAGTATGAAGGAAAAGCTATTTTTTTTTTTTTTTGAGACAGAGCCTCAAGCTGTCCCCCTGGGTAGAGTGCCGTGGCATTACAGCTCACAGCAACCTCCAACTCCTTGGCTCAAGTGAGTCTCTTGCCTCCGCCTCCCAAGTAGCTGGGACCACAGGCGCTCACCACAATGCCCGGCTATTTTTTTGTTGCAGCCATCATTGTTGTTTGGCGGGTCTGGGCTGGGGATTCAAACCCACCACCTTAGGTGTACGTGGCTGGCGCCTTAGCCGGTTGAGCTATAGGCACCAAGCCAAAAGCTATTTTCTTAATGCAATGTTAACAATAGGCACATTCATGTACCTACTATGTCCTGGATGGACTTGATATATATTCTAACTTAAGAAATAAATAGTGTGGCTTGGAGCCTGTGGCTCAAGTGGCTAAGGCACCAGCCACATAGAGCTAAGGTGGCAGGTTCAAATCCAGCCCAGGCCCGCCAAACAACAATGATGGCTGCAACCAAAAAATAGCTGGGCATTGTGGCAGGTACCTGTAGTCCCAGCTACTTGGGAGGCTGAGGCAGGAGACTCGCTTGAGCCCAGGAGTTGGAGGTTGCTGTGAGCAGTGAAGCCATGGCACTCTACCAAGGGGGATAGCTTGAGGGTCTGTCTCAAAAAAAAAAAAAGAAAGAAAGAAAGAAAGAATGTGGAACAAGAAAAAAAAAAGTTAAACATAAAATTACATTCTTATAACCCAGCAGTTCCATTCCTAGTCAACCAAGTATTCACACAAATACTCTTAATATAAATGTTCATAGCAAGTTATTCATAGTAGACAAAATGTAGAAACAGTCTAAATGTACACAAAGTGAAAAATGGATGAACAAAATGTAGCAAATACATACAATGAAATATTATTCAGCCATAAAAAGGAATCAACTACTCTCACATGATAAAAAATGTTCTTTAAAAACATCATATTAAGTGAAAGAAGCTAGAAACAAATAGCAACAAAGTATATATGATTCCATTTATATAAAATTTCCCCAATAGGCAACTCCATAGAGATAGAAAGCAGATTTACTGGTTGTTGAGGAATAAGACTGAGAGAATAACTAGAATTAACTACTAACAGATAGGGTTTCCTGAAACAGAAAATGGACATTAAATTTTATAAAAATCTAAATAGGCTGGGCATGGTGTAATCCTAGTACTCTGGGAGGCTGAAGTGGGAGAATTGCTTGAACTCAGGAGTTCAAGACCAGCCTGAGCAAAAGTGAGACCCCATCTCCATTAAAAAGAGAAAAATTAGGAAGGCATGGTAGCTTACACTTATAGTCCCATCTATCTGGGAGGCTGAGGCAAGAGGATTGCTTGAACCCAAGAGTTTGAGGTTGCTGTGAGTTATGATGCCACAGCAATCTACCCAGAGTGACAAGAGTGAGACTCTGTCTCAAACAAACAAAAAACAAATACAGGAAATCAAAGTAAAGTATGGATATCACTTAATAATAATGTATCAATTATCAGTTCTCTAATTGTAAGAAATGTACCACATCAATTACAAAGAAACTGGTTATGCAGCAAATGGGAACTATCTATACTATCTTTACCATGTTTGTAAATCTAAATTAAAATTTATTTTAAATTTTTTAATTAAAAAATACCAAATAGATGGTAAGAAGTATAAAAGGCAATACATAACCAGTACAAAAAGCAGCAAATAAAAACAACATAAGATGGAGGAAAAAAACATATGATAAAGTTAATTTAAAAAAACACTTTATATCACTTATTATAAATATGATACATATATTCAAGGAGTAAGGAAAACAATGATGACTGAAAAGAAAAATACAAAACAGGAACTAAAGAGAACTTCCAGAGACTCTTTCTTAAATTACCAAATGTAATTAATGTAAAAAAAAAAAACTTTGTGAACTTGATAACAGGATAGATGTCCAAAATTTTAGAATATATTATAGAAAAAGTTAAAAAAATAAAATTAGAAACTAAAGCCTTAGTGTTCATGACACAATGCTTTGTGATAAATGAATACAATTAAGGTCCCAGAAAGAGAGAAGAGGAAAATATTTTCAAAATAGTATCAAATCATTTCCAAAATTGATGAAAATGATGACTGAAGAGGATCAAAGAATCTTAAACAAAATAAATGCAAAGAAAAAACACTCAAAGGTAACTTATAATCAAATTCCTTAAAAACTTAAGAAAATTATGTTAAAAGGAGCAAGGCAAAAAGTACACATCCAAAGGAACAAAGATTTAAAAATTATCTCAGATTTCACATCACAATTTAAGCAAAACAAGACAATGGAATAACATCTTTACAGTTAAAAAAAAGAAAAAGAAAAACTCCCAGGCCGGGCATGGTGGCTCACACTTATAATCCAAGCACTCTGGGGAAGCTGAGATGGGTGGATTACTTGAGCTCATGAATTCAAGACCAGCCTGAGCAACAGCAAGACCCTGTGTCTAAAAAATAGCCAAACATTATGGTGACTGCCTATAGTTCCAGCTGTTTGGGAGGCTGAAACAAGAGAACTGCTTGAGCTATGATGGCATGGCACTCTACCAAGGGTGACAAAGTAACATTCTGTCCTCTCCCCCCAAAAAAAGAAAGAAAAAAAAGAAAAGGAAAGGAAAGGAAAAGAGAAAAGAAAAAGAAAAACTCCCAACCCAGAATTCTATATCTAGCTAAAATGTCCTTCACAAAAAGCAAAAACTGTCTTTTGACCGCCTACAAAACCAAGAGCTGGGAGTATTTATCATAAAGAAAACTGCATCACCAGAAATGTTAAATGGAACTCTTAGGAAAAAAAGAAAAAAAAAGCCATATGAAAATTTGAATATCCACAAAAGAATGGAGAATTAACCAGAAATGGTAAATAAGGAGACAACTATAAAATATTTATCACTTTAAAATTTATTGAATAGCCAGGTATTGTGACAGCCACCTGTAGTCCCAGCTACTTGGGAGGCAGAGGCAAGAGGATCACCTGAGTCCAAGAGTTTGAGGCTGCTGTGAGCTATGATGCCATGGCACTCTACCAAGGGTGACAAAGTGAGACTCAAAAAAGCCTCAAATTATTTAAAAAGGTAATTCATTGGTGGACTTTTAAAATTTCAGATTAATATGAGGGTACAAATGATTAGGTTACATTGTTAGGTAGAGTTCAAGTTGTAGTTGAACCCTTCACCCAGGAGGTGTGCTGCATACCCTTACATTGTACCCAATAGGTGAGAACTTACTAATCCCTCTTCCCTACCTCCTTTCTTTCCTCTCCCCTTCCCCCTACTTGAATTTAATTGTGTTTTTCTCTCATGTGGGGGTATAGTTGTTTATTGGTTTCATATTAGTATTGCCAACATTGGATACTTGCTTTTCTATTTTTTCTTTACTAAGAAAAATATTCTTCAACTCCATCCAGGTAAATACAAAAGATGTAAACTCTCCATCTTTTTATAGCTGAATAGTATTTCATAGTATACATATACCACAGTTTATTCATTCATTCATGAGTTGATAGGCATGTGGGTTGATTCCACATCTTGGCAATTGTGAATTGGGCTTCACTGAACATTCTACTGCAAATGTCCTTATGGAAAAATAATTTTTTTTTCTTCTCAGTAGATGCCTAGTAATGGGATTGCAGGATCAAATGGAAGGTTTACATTTAGCACTTTGAAGATTCTTCTTACTTCTTTCCATAAAGGCTGTCACACCAGCAGTGTAAATGTGATGATCCCTTCTCTCCACATTTATGCCAGCATCGGCAGCTTTGGGACATTGTGGGCTATTTCTTACTAGGTGGTTTTGATTTGCATTTCTCTGATGATTAGGGATAATGAGCATTTTTCCATATGTTTGTTAGCCATTCATATGTCTTCCTCAGTGAAGGTTTGGTTTATGTGTCTTGACCAGTGATAGATGGGGTTGCTTGCTCCTTTCTTTTCTTTTCTTTTCTTTTCTTTTTTTTTTTTTTTTTTTTTTTTTGAGACGGAGCCTCAAGCTATCCCCCTGGGTAGAGTGCCATGGCTTCACTGCTCACAGCAACCTCCAATTCCTGGGCTCAAGTGAGTCTCCTGCCTCAGCCTCCCAAGTAGCTGGGACTACAGGCGCCTGCCACAATGCCTGGCCATTTTTTTTTTGTTGTTGCAGCCATCATTGTTGTTTGGCGGGCCCGGGCTGGGGATTCAAACCTGCCACCTTAGGTGTACGTGGCTGGCGCCTTAGCCGCTTGAGCCACAGGCGCCCAGCCTTCTTTTCTTTTTGAGACAGTCTCACTATGTTGCCTTCAGTAGAGTGCTATGCTGTCATAGCTCACAGCAACCTCAAACTCTTGGGATTAAGTGATCCTTTTGCCTCAGCCTCCCAAGTAGCTGGGACTACAGGCACCCACCACAATACCTGGCTCTTTTTGTTGTTGTTGTTGTCATTGTTGTTTTAGCAGGCCCAGGCCAGGTTTGAACCTGCCAACTACAGTGTATGTGGCCGGTGCTCTAATCACTGAGCTACAGGTGCTGAGCCTGTTTGATCTTTTCTTGTTGATTAGTTTGAGTTCTCCACAGATTCTACTTAGCAGCCCTTTGTCAGATTCACAGTATGCATATATCTTCTCCCAATCTGAAGGCTGTCTGTTAGCTTTAATTGTATCCTTAGCTGTTTTTAGCTTGATCATGTCCCCTTTTTTTTAATTTTTGATTTTGCTGCAATTGCCAACATGGTCTTCTTCATTAAGTCTTTCCCAGGCCAATGTTATCAAGAATTTTCCCCAATTTTCTTCTAAAACTTTTATTGTTTTGTATCTTAAATTTAAATCTTTTATCCAGCAAGAGTCGATTTTTATAAGTGGTAAGAAGTATGAGTCCAGTTTCAGTCTTTTACATGTGGCTAGCAAGTTCTCCCAGCACCACTTATTAAATAGGGATTCTTTCCCCCAGTGTATGCTTTTGTTTGATTTATCAAAGATTAGATGGCAATATGTGGCTGTGTTCATTTCCAGGTTCTCTATTCTATTCCATAGATCTGTATCTCTATTTTTGTGTCAGTATCATGCTGTTTTGATCACTGTAGCTGTGCAGTGTAACCTGAAGTCTGGTAACATGATGCCTCCAGATTTGTTCTAATTTCTTGAAATTGCATTGGCTATTTGGGTTTTTTTCAAATTCTTCAAAGTATTGCTTTGGTGCTTTATTTTTTTCTTATTTTTCATTTTTTGAGACAGAGTCTTACTTTGTCACACTTGGTAGAGTGCTTGGTGTCATAGCTCATAGCAACCTCAAACTACTGGGCTCAAGCAATCTTCTTACCTCAATTTTTCATTTTTTAGTAGAGACAGGGTCTCACTTTCGCTCAGGTTGGTCTCAAACCTGTGAGCTCAAGCAATCCACCCACCTGGGCCTCCAGAGTGCTAAGATTACAGGAGTGAGCCACCACAGCTGGCCAGACATTGGTGCTTTAATGGAGATTGTATTAAATCTACAAATCACTTTGGGTAGCATAGACATCTTAACAGTGGCAATTCTTCCTGCCCATGAGCATGGTATGTTTTTCCATTTGTTAATGTTTTCTGCTATTTCTTTTCTCAGGGTTTCATAGTTCTCTCTATAAAAATTCTTCACATTCTTTGTTAGGTATATGCCCAGATATTTCATTTCCTTTGAAGCTACTATGAAGGGTATTGTGTCTTTATTTGTTCAGTTTCATGTTATTGGAGTATATGAAGGCTAGTGATTTGTACATAATGATTTTGTATACCAAGATGTTACTGTATTCCTTGATCACTTCCAGGAGCCTTATGGTTGAGTACCTGGTATTTTGCAAGTATAAGATCATATTATAGCTAAGAAGAAGAGTTTGACCTCTTTTGTCCCCATTTGAATACAGTGATGGACTTGGTGCCTGTAGCTCAGTGATTATGGTGCCAGCCACATACACCAGGGCTGGGGATTCGAGCCCGGCCCAGACCTGCTAAAACAACAATGACAACTACAATAAAAAAAAAAATAGCTGGGCATTGTGGGGAGCACCTGTGGTTCCCAGCTACTTGGAAGCTGAGCCAAGAGAATCACTTAAAGCCCAAGAGTTTGAAGTTGCTGTCAGCTGTGATGCCACAACACTCTACTGAGGGCAACATAGTGAGACTCCATCTCAAAAAAAGAAAAAAAATACTCTTGATAACCTTGTTATGTCTGATTGCATTACCAAGGACTTCCAGCACTATGTTGAATAGCAGTGGTAATAGTGGACATCCTTATCCAGTTCCAGTTCTAAGTGGTAATGATTTCCATTTTATTCCACTCAGTATGATATTGGCTATGAGTTTGTTGTAGATGGCCTCTATCAGTTTAAGAAATGTCCCATTTATGCCTATTTTCTTAAGTGTTTGCATCAGAAAAGGATGATGAGTTTTGTCAAATGTTTTTTCTGTGTCTATTGAAAGAATCATAGGGACTTTGTTTTTGCTTCTATTTATGTGGTAAATTACATTTACGGGTTTATGCATGTTGAACCAACCTTGCATCCCTGGAAGAAAGTCCATTTGATCATGATGTATAATTTTTTTTTTTTTGCAGTTTTTTTTTTGGCCAAAGCAAACCCACCACCTCCAGTATATGGGACCAGCACCCTACCCTTTTGAGTCACAGGCACTGCCCATGATGTATAATTTTTAAATATGTTTCTGTGTTCTGTTTCCTAGGACTTTATTGAATATTGAGTATTTTTGTGTCAATATTCATTAATGATATTTGTCTGTAGTTTTCCTTTTTTGTTGGGTCCTTTCCTGATTTTGGTATCAGGGTGATGTTTGCTTCATAGAATGTGTTAGGGAGGATTTCTTCCTTCTCTTTTTTTGGTAATAGGTTCTACAATATAGGTATGAACTCTTCATTGAAGTTTTGGTAGAATTCTGATGTGAAACCATCTGGTCCAGGACATTTCTATTTTGGAAGATTTTGTACTGTTGATGCAATTTCAGTGAGTGATACTGGTCTGTTCAAAATTTCTAATTCTTTTTGGTTGATTTTAGGGAGGTGGTGTCATTCTAGAGATTGGCCCATTTCCGCCATGTTTTCAAATGTCTAGGCATAGAGTTTTTTTGTAGTAATCAGTGATCATGTTTTGTATCTCAGTGGTATGTGTTACTATTTTCCCTTTTTCATTTCTGATTGAGGTTATTAGAGATCTTACTTTTCCGTTTCTAATTAATCTGGCCAAGGGTTTATCGGTTCTATTAATCTTTTCAAAAAACAACTTTTTGTTTTACTGGTCTTCTGAACAATCTTATGTTCTTAATTTCTTTTAATTCTGATTTAATTTTGGTTATTTCCTCTTCTGCTAGGTTTTGAATTGGATTGCTCTTTCTTTTCCAACTCTTTGAGATGGCTCATTAGGTTACTGATGTGTGCTCCTTATTTTTTCTGGATATGGGCATTTATCTAAGCCCTCTTAGGACTACCTTTGCAGTATCCCACACATTTTGATAGGTTGTGGCTTTGTTATCATTTTTTTATTTAGTTTCCATGAATTTATGTGGGATAAAGATTTTGGTTGGAGTTGCATTATACATTTATTCCATGGTGATCTGAAAAGATACAAGTATGATTTCTATTTTTTTACATTTGCTGAGATTTGATCTGTGCCGTAAGATATGATCAATTTTGGAAGATGACCCATGGGCTGATGAGTAGAATGTATGCTCAATTTTATTCGGATGGAATGTTCTGTATATGTCTGCTAAGACCTTCTGTTCTAAAGTCCATTGCCTCTTTGTTTAGTTTCTGCTTGGAGGATCTGTCCAGTTCTGTCAGAGGGATTTTGAAGTCCCAAGGTATTTTGGTGTTGCAGGATATCATATTGTTCAGATTCGTTAAGTGTTTGTTTTAAATGTCTGGGGGCATTTAAGTTGGGTGCATAGACACTTAGTATTGAAATGTCTTCTTATTGTATTGTTTCCTTGAGCATTATATATAATGACTATCTGTATTTTTATTGGTTTAAATCCAATTGTATCTTCAAATAAGCTTACAAACCCTGCTTTTCTTCTGATTTCTGTTTGCCAAAAATACTGTTTTCCAACTCTTCACCCTGAGTTTTGTTTTGTCCTTAGAGGTTTAAATGCATTTCCTGAATACAGCATATAGTTCATTTGTGTTTTTTTATCCACTCATCCAGCCTATACCTCTTCAGTGGAGAATTCAAGTCATTCATGTTTATTGAGAGAAATTGACAAGTATGGTGTTCTGTTCATCTTGTTTTGTGAACAAAACTTAAGTTTTGCCACTTGCCCCATGGCAGTACCTAGGCTTTGTCCAATTAGATCAGCAGGGTATAGAATCCTGGGCTGAAAACTGTTTTAAGAAGGTTAAAGATAGATAACCACCCTCTTGTGGCTTGAAAAGTTTCACCTAAAAAGTCTGCTGTCACACTGATATTTTTTCCCTTGTAGGTAAGAAGTTGCTTACACCTGGCTGCTTGCAGAATTTTCTCTTTCATTTTGACTTTGGCCAAGTTAATTACAATGCGTCTAAGAGATGCTTTGTTTGAATTGAGTCATGCTGGGGTTCTGAAACTATCTAATATCTGAATTTCTGGGTTTCTCACAATGCTTGGGAAATTCTCCACCATGATGTCCTGAAGTAGAGATTCCATGCTTTTAAGACTCTCTTCAGGAATTTGTATGATTCATAAATTCATATGTTTGGTATAGTCCCCTATCTCTCCCAGAGATAATTCTGCCCTTACTTTCTTCTTTTCTGCCTCTTTGAATGCTTGGATTAGTTCAAAAGTCTCGTTTTTGATTTCTGAGATTCTTTCTTTCTCCATGTTCTCTTCTATTGCTGAGACTCTTTACTGTGTTTTGAAACTCCTTGAATGCCTCTTTCAAATCCTTGAGTTCTGCTGTTATCTTTCTTAATTATGTCTAGATCCTTGGTGACTTTGTCTTTGATTTCACTAAGTTTCTGGACTTCTTTTTGGATTACTTTTTCCATCTTCTCCTGAACTCCATCCAGCATATTTGCCAAGCATATTCTGAATTCTATTTCTGCAATTTCCATAATTTCTCTATGGATAGTATTTTCAGCTGTATCTCCCTTGTAATATCTTGAGGGGAGTTGATCTACCCTGATTTTTCATGTTTCCTGGGTTCTGCTGATTCTTCTCCATGTATTTTCATTTTATTTATATATTTATTATACTTTTTAAGCTGAATGTTAGGTTGTCCCTAAATTGTTTTTGAGATGTAATGTAGTTGGAATTCCTTTGGCAGCATGCAGGAGACCTGATTAGAAACTAAAACTATAAGGCTGAAATTAGATCCAGAGGCCCAGAATAAAGGGGAGCTCACCACACCCCTTTGTCACTGACTGGTCAACTCAGTTACCACTTACACCTGTGGCCCCTTCTACACATAGCCTCTCAAAGCTCCCCCTCAGGGCTATAGAGATTGAGGGTCTCTGAGAACCAGCCTTGCTATCTCTAGTTTGGGTGGGGTACAGCTGGGTACAGGAACCCCAGGTGACACTCCCAGGCCAGGGGCAGCTTCTGGATAGCAAGCCAAACTGTTCCAGCCCAAAGACTAGTCCTGCTCTCAAACAAATTAACAGAACCAGGTTATCCCCAGAGTTTGGGCTATAACAGGTTTGAAAATGCTGTGACTTTTGCCTGTGGTAGGAGAAGGGGAATCTGCGGTTTGCCAAACCGTTCCAGCAACAGATCCAGCCCCATGGGCAAACAAATTTAAAAAGCTGTAGTTTTCACTAAAGTCTGGGCCTCAGCTTTTGCATGTGGTTGGGGGTGGGAGATCTGTGGCTTGCCATTTGCCCCTAATCTAAGTGGATAGGTGGAGGGGGGATTAGGAGGGAGCCTGCTGAGAAGGCCCCCGACAGATGCCCGACATCACCACTCAAGACAGTAGAGAAAGAGAGAGATGGAGACTCAGGAGAGATCCTACCTTGCCAAAGTTAGTGTTGAGTCACCATTACCTCTGCAGTGGGGGTTGGGCCACACAATGCAGAGGTCTCTTCAGAGATCCTGTCAGACATGTTGGAGGGCAGATCTTTCTCCCTTTCCTCCCACGGCCAGTTAAGAATCCCAATGGTGCCAGTGACAGAGTAAGTAGTCTCTGTCACCCTTATTTCCTCAGTTGCTATGGGAGCTGGGTGGGATTCAAAGCTCCTTTATCCTTCTGGTGCCCTGGGGTAGGGAAGCCCCTCCAAGCTGTCTGGGCCTGGCTAGTGCTCCAGCTTGCCAGCTTGCCTGGAAACAAATGAAAGATGGGGGATGGGTTGTGGCTGCAGGGTGGCTGAAGCCAAAATTGCTCACTATTCTGCCAGACAGGAGGGGTACTCAGAGAAGGATAATCCTAGGTACAGGAAATCTGGACTTTCTTCCCTTGTAGCATTCTCCTGTGAGGTGTAGAGCTCCTGGATTGGGGGGGTCCTTACCCTTCTATTCACCAGAATCTTTCAGTTTGGTGCACTCTGTAACCATCCTCTGTTCTCTTCTTGCCTCTCTCATCTTCATCCTCACAGTTTGTTTCAGTGGGGTTGCTGAGTGCCTTGATTTCTCTATTTGTGATCTAAATCCCAATTTCAACTACTCTGAGTTTTCTTCAGTCCAATTTTCACTCTTCTGGAGGAGAGCTTCTGATGAAAGCTGCTTCTAGTTGGCCAATTTACCCCCTCCCTCTCCACTAGTGGATTTGTTGCTGTTGTTTGTTTGAGATATGGTCTCATTATGTTGCCCACATTGGTCTCAAACCCCTGAGCTCTAAGGATCCTTCCAATTTACCCTCCTCAGTAGATGGGATTTCATGCCTGTGCCACTGTGCCTGGTGAAAAAGGTAACTGTTTAAAGCAAGCACAAATGTACACTGTAGGATAAATAGGAAAGATAGAAACAAAAATTATCACCATAGTGTAAAATAGGAGAGGGGATATGTAAGTATACATTTTTATACTTTTTTTGTACTTTAAGGGTAAATGATTTATTATTTGAAGGTAGACTATGATAAAATTTAAAAACATAATGTACACTTCAAAGAAACATCTATGTGATAATTTTTTAAGTTAAGCCAATATTGCTGATTAAATGGAATATGAAAAGTATACATTGAAAAAGGTAGACAAAGAGGAAAAATAGATGGAATAAATAAAAAACAAAAGCAGGCTCAGCACCTGTAGCTCAGTGGTTAGAACACTGGCCACATGCACCTTAGCTGGTGAGTTTGAACCCACCTAGGCCTGCTAAACAAACAAAGAAACAAACAACAACAACAAATAGCCAGGGGTTGTGGGGGGTGCCTATAGTCCCAGCTATAAGGGAAGGTGAGGCAAGAAGATTGCTTGAGCTCAAGAGTTTGAGGTTGCTGTGAGCTGTGACACCACCGCACTCTACTGAGGATGACATAATGAGACTCTGTCTTGAAGAAAAAAAAAAAAGCAAACTATTGGTATAGAGTCTTTAGACAAAATGGCATGCTCCCACTTCTCCCTGTTCCTCTTTGCTAAACACTTACTCTAGAAATAAGGGACAAGTAAAGGAAAACTCTGAAAAGTGGTAAACAGGTAAACTGGCATATGACCTGAGAACTGGAGGAGCAACTCAACAGACAGTATCTTCTCTCTCCCCACTCAACAGAATAAGGTGACTGAGACCTAGCATTTCCCAACTCCTGAGCTAGCAACAGAAAGCAGTCCTGGTAAGCTCGTTCTTCTTCCTGAAGTAAAAAGGAATTCCTTTTTAAAACTTTTAGCCAGCCTGAAACCCCTGGTAAGGAGGACAGATCTGGATAATCCCCCAACAATAAGCAAGCTGAGGAATTGCCTCCCTTTCCAAACAAACTAGCAGGTGTCCTCAAACTACAGTCCATGGGCCACATGAAGCCCATCGAGGACATTAATCAGGCCAGATGGGTGTTTTTGCTGCCACTGCCTGTCCTGCTTAGCAGCCCACTCATCCTGGGGCCCGTAGTCCGGCCCTCCAACGGTCTGAGGGACAGTGAACTGGCCCCCTGTTTAAAAAGTTGGAGGACCCCTGGCACTAAGGCAAGTGAGACCCAGGTAAGACAAGTATTGTGCAGGAAGCCTTTTGGTCTTTTTGAGGACTAAGAATCTCCCTCATCTCCATCAGGAGACACCTAGACTGGAGATAGCCTAGACTGGAGAAATTCCTGAGGCTCCCTCATGTGGCAGCACCACCACTGGGCACAAATGGAAGAACCAGCTGTACTAGATAAAATAAACAAAAGAAAACTACACCAGAAAGACTATGAAAATTGAACTTTCACTGGAACCACAGACCATAAAAGCCAAGAACTGTACACTAAACCCAAAGATGATGTCCACCTGCAAAAATAAGATTTAAATAGGACTAATAGAAATTCTAATATAAAGTATATTTTACATGTTTAAATTATACCTGAGTTGTTTTGTAAAAATTTCCACAGATTATTGTTTTAATAGTGAAACTATGAATTAGGAGCTTTTATAAAAAAGAAAATGAATAATATATTTATAACACATATGAAGCCATTCACTATATTAAAATTAACTAAAACTAGATATATCAATACATAAAAAGGTTAAAATCATCATTTGAAGACAAAAGTTGAAGAACACATATTCCCCCCATATAAATACTTGCAAAACAATAATGTGTTGTTAGATATACACAATAATATATGTGCATATATGAAAAGAAATGATAAAAGTTGTGACACAAAAAGTCAACAAACACAAAATCTAGAATTGGGCTTGAAGGTGGTTAAGGGTTAAGTGAAGAAGGTTTGGGAACGGTACGCACTTACTTCCAACTACTTTTTCAATACTTCTAAGCTACAATAGGTACATCAGGGTTATGCTATCAAATATCACACTAAAACTACACCAGCCCACTTAAAAGGGTGGGCTACACTCAAGTCAAAAGGCTTGGATTCAAGAAAGCTACTCCCACTGAGCTTCTTGTGAATCTGAATTTGAACACCAAGCTCAGTTGTCCTAGAGGATTCTAGGAAGCCTTCTAGCTGCATATATACACTTAAAGTTGTTTCTCCTCTTTTTGCACCAAGCAACAGGCAGATCCAGCCTGAAGGCCAAGGTATATGCCACTGCCTTTAGTTGGTCCTAGTGTATGTTATGGAAAGAGGATGGTCCATCCTGAGTCCCCAGGGGTAAGTTCTTGGATGAAATAGACCATTACGCAGTACATGCAGAGACAGTAGTTTAAATGGGGAACAGACTAATCAAGATATGTGATGGACTAGGTGCAGTGGTTCATGCCTGAAATTCTACCACTCTGGGAGGCTGAGGTAGGAGGCATGCTTGAGAATAGGAGTTTGAGACCAGTCTGAGCAAAAGGAAGATCCCCATCTCTACTAAAAAATAGAAAAACTAGCTGGATGCAGTAGTGCACACCTGTAGTTCCAGCTTCCTGGGAGGCTGAGGAAGGGGGATTGCTTGAACTCAGGAGTTTGAGGTTGCAGTGTATTGAGATGATGCTGCACTCTATCCAGTGTGACAGAGTAAGACTGTCTCAAAAAAAAAAAAGACACATGATATCTCACGATAGGGTCACACACTGATGCACATTCCCCCCAAACTGGAATCAGAAACTGAGAAAAGTATTCAATTTATTTATGCTTTTATAAAACATTCATATGTTAGTTTATATTTTTATAAGTCTATTTCCAGTTAGATTTTCATAAAAAAATCAGGCAGAATAAAACAAACATGACTTTCAGCATAACATTGTATCTAGAAGAAAATTTCTATCCATATTTCCTAAGTTAACAGGCTTTCTTTAATACAATCTTGAGATACAATAAAATCTGAACTTTTATTAATGCCTTCAAAATCAAAACATCCATTATGATTTTATCTCAATTATGAATTACCTTGCTCAGTAAAATGGCATTTGACATAGGATCAACTACATTTGCTGCATTCTTTGAGTACTACCCTTATTATTTCTCAAATATAAAATAAGTAAATATCTCAAAAAACAAACAAACAAACAAAAAAAAAAACCACACCAAGACATTGATGATTTTTCCTAAATTCTGGTTTCACTGATTTTTATTAATGGCCATTTTCTGGAATATTATTTACCTATATCTGAGGCAGAGGATTATCTCCCATATAAGTTGTTCATTAATAAGTTCTAATTTAGGGCCATGCCTGTGGCTCAAAAGGGTAGGGTGCCAACTCCATATGCTGGAGGTGGTGGGTTCAAACCTAGCCCCAACCAAAAAAAAAGTTCTAATTTATAGTAAAATATTTCCTCACATTCCCTATATGCATTAGCAGAGTTCCTTCTATGTGTATTTTTAGTTGTCTTACAAAAACAAATATTCTTTGCAGTAATATAGTATTTTCCCTGTTTGTATTTTCTTATTTACTTTGAAAGATGACTTATGGTAAAAGATTTGCCATGTTCCTTACCTTTATAGGGGTCATAGTCTATGTGAATTCTACTACATAATTTGAGGTATAAATTCATAAAGAAAGATATCTCTCATTGCTACATTTATAAGATTTTTTCCCTTCTGTGTATCCTTGGGCACACTGTGAGAACTGATTTCTCAGAGATGATTCTATAATCGTTACATTCATGGGGTTTCTCCATGTGTCTTCTCTGATGTACTTTGAGGCCTGAGTTGCAACTGAAGCTTTTTCCACACTGATCACATTCATAGGGTTTCTCCCCTGTGTGTGTTCTCTGATGTTTAGTGAGATCTGACTTATGATAAAAGGACTTCCCACATTTATTACATTCATAAGGTTTCTCCCCTGTGTGTATTCGCTGATGTACAGTAAGGACTGACTTCTCAGAGAAGGATTTACCACACTCAGTACATTTATAGGGCTTCTCCCCTGTGTGTGTTCTCTGATGTGATCTGAGGACTGAGTTGCAAGTGAAGGTTTTTCCACATTCATTACAATGATAAGATTTCTCCCCTCTGTGTGTTCTCTTATGTACTGTATAGTCTGACTTAAAGCAGAATGTTTTCCCACATTTTTTACATACATAAGGTTTTTGTCCTGTATGAGTTCTCTGGTGTATTGTAAGGTATGAATTTCTAGAGAAGAATTTACCACATTCCTTACATTCATAGGGTTTCTCACCTGTGTGTGTTCTCTGGTGCTTGGTGAGGTCTGATTTATTATAGAAAGTTTTACCACATTCATTACATTTATATGGTTTCTCCCCTGTGTGGATTCTTTGATGTACTGTGAGGACTGATTTCTCAGAAAAAGATTTCCCACATTCACTACATTCATAAGGTTTCTCCTTTGTATGTGTTCTCTGATGTACTTTTAGACCTGAGTTGCGACTAAAGGTTTTCCCACACTGAATGCATTCATAAGGTTTTCCCCCTATGTGAATCTTCTGATGCTTGGTGACATCTGACTTATGACAAAAGGTTCTGCCACACATCTTACATTCATAGGGTTTCTCACCTGTGTGAGTTCTCTGATGTATTGTAAGATAAGAATTCCTAGAGAAAGATTTCCCACATTCATAACATTCATAGGGTTTCTCACCTGTGTGTGTTTTATGATGTATTGTGAGGACTGAGTTGCTTATGAAGGTTTTCCCACATTGATTACATTCATAGGGTTTTTCCCCTGTGTGAATTCTCTGATGTACTGTGAGATATGACTTATGGTAGAAACTTTTTCTACATTCCTTACATTCATAGGGTTTCTCTCCTGTGTGAGTTCTCTGATGTATTATAAGATGTGAATTTCTAGAAAAGCATTTCCCACATTCATTACATTTATAGGGTTTCTCTCCTGTGTGGATTCTCTGATGTAATGTGAGAAGAGATTTCCTAGAGAAGCATTTCCCACATTGATTACATTCAAAGGGTTTCTCCGCTGTATGGATTCTTTGATGGGCAGTAAGTTTTGACTTTTCACAGAACACTTTTCCACATTCATCACATTCATAGACTTTCTCTTCTCTATGTGTTCTCTGAGTTGCATTAAGTACTAACTTCTTGAACAAAGGCTCCCCTGTTCTGTTACATTCAAATGTTTTCTCTCCTGTGTTAGCAAAACTTGATCTACTAAAATTATCTGCATTTTCAATACATTCATACTGTTTCACCTCTAAATGAACTCTATGTTTCAGAGGAACTGATTTTTCAAAAATTTTCCCATATTCATTAAACTCATGAAAGTTTACTCTTTTTGGAGCCATGTTATGGACAGTGAAAGCTGAATGACTATACAGTAATTTACTGCATTTATTATGTTCATAAGGACTCTCTCCTGTGTAAGCTTGCTTGTAAGTAACAATAACTGCCTTCTCATGGAAATCTTTCTCACATTTCTCAAATTCAAAGGACTGCTCTAAATTTTGAATTTTCATATATGTAATGAAGTCCTCATTATGACTGAGGTATTTTCTATTTGGAATTAATTCATAAGGTTTCTCTCCCATATGAGTTTTTTCATGGTTAATATTAAGGAACAATTTTCTGTATGCATTAAGGTCATCAGGCTTTTTCCTTAAATACTTTTTCTTACTGATAATTAATTCTGAAATGTACTGCAAACTTATGCCATATAGGTCACATTTACAAGGTATTTTTATGGAAGGAACTGGGTCTATATCCAATGTGAACACTTTTCCTAATACATTACCTCTCTCTACAGTCAGTATTTTGTTCTTGATAAAAGGAGTTTGCCAGAAATGTCTTTCCTGAATTTCTTGACTCTGATCTAGTTGGTCATCAACACTGCAATCTCCTGCAAATGAGAAAAAGTAACCATAACTTCTGAATCTTATATTTATGATGAAACTGCATTTATATACAAACACTGTTCAATATAGTTGATTTAGTTTCCTGGAATAACACAATCCACAATGTCCATATCCACTATCCTTTTGGCTTAAAACCCCACCCACCCCCCACAAAGTCTAACAAAGCAGAAAGGGGGTTGGGAATTTACAATGCACATATCTGGCAATTTACAAATATGTATTTGAAATGTTAATATAGAGGTTAGAAATAACCACAAAGCAGAGTGAATATAGAACAGATTTGAAAAGAAATAGCATACCCAGAAATGGGAAATTCAGAGAATAAAAGGGGCAAGGAAGACTAGTAGAAGTATCAGAAGAATGGTTTTATTTGAAAGAAGCACATAAAATTTTACATAACTTTCTTCTCATACATTACTGCAGTTAACATACTAACAAGAGTTTATGTTTCTTATTTCATTCTATTTTTATTTTGGTTTATTTTTATTATTGTGCTACATGGTACATTATTAGTTGAGTATATTGTTAATTCCAAATTAAATTTCTGAAAGTACTTATTTCTTCATGTTTAAAGAAAGAGTCCTACTACCTAATTTCTGATTCTTCCTCTATCCTGGCTTACAAGGAATAACAATGTACATCGTAAATGAAAAATTGAGAAGACATGAAACAAGCCATCCTTGCAATAGGAACAGATCCAGTAGTTGTTTCCAGTTTTGGTACATTCAGTTTTATTCTCTCAGTGTTTGTTCAAAAGTAAACCTATCCTGACATTGGATTCAAACATTTCCTCATTTTTTTTTTTTTTTGAGACAGGATCTCGTTATCATCTGGACTAGAGTGCAGTAGCATCATTATAGCTCACTGTTACCTCAAATTCCTAAGCTCAAGTGATTTTCCTGCCTCAGCCTCTTGAGTAGCTAGAACAGTGGTTCTCAACCTGTGGGTCACAACCCAAAGGAACTGCATTAAAGGGCCACAGCACTAGGAAGGTTGAGAACCCCTGAGCTAGAACTACAAGCACACACCACCACACTCTGTTCATTTTTCTATTTTTAGTGGACAGGGAGTCCTACTCTTCCTCAAGCAATCTGACCTTAACTTCTAATCTCAAGCAATCCTCCTGCCTTGGCCTACAAGCATGAGGTACCATGCTTAGCTCTTTTCCTTATTTTAAACTTGTTCTGATACAATACTAATACACAATTTTGCTTTTACATTCAGGTTTCCACATATTTGGGGTTTATTTACAGTAAAACCTGTTGCAGGCCCTGACCTAGACCACTCATTGTCATTTATATTTAAACAACCTGAGAATTGAACTATAGTTTAGGTTGTTACCTTGCTGCTCTAAAATGTAATATAACAATGATGACCCTGCTCAAAAACCTGTCCAGGGCTTTCTATTTGCAAGACTCTTTAGATAAGATAAATTGAAGTTAAAATTCTGTGGTGGCAAAAAAGAACTTTATATCAGCCACTTTCATATTAGGTATGCAAGTAATCACTCCAAAAGTCTATAATAAATGTCTTCTGTTCTAGACATTTGAGACTATTAATTTGCCATAAATATTAAGGTCTGATCAAATGTTTAACAAAACTGCTTCAATTCCCAATTTAGCTTTGCTCAGAACTTACACATTCTGCAGGGCAATTTATGTGTGTCTCATACCTTCTTCCAAGTAAGGCTTCACAAACATTTCTACAATATCAAGTTCTATTTAGACTGAAATTAAAAATTAATTACATTTTATAGATCTCACTCTAACACAAGTTTGAACACTCTTCTATAATATACACATAGCCTTTTAACTGCTGAAATTTAAAATACTTTAGTCTTTTTTTTTTTTTTTGAGACAGTCTAACTATGTCAACCTTGGTAGAATGAAGTGGTGTCATAGCTCACAGCAACCTCAAACTCTTAGGCTTCAGTGATTTTCTTGCCTCAGCCTTCCAAGTTAGCTGGGACTACAGGCATAAATACTTTAGTCATTTAGTCATTTTTAATTTCCTTTTCTAACTATAACCTATGGTGTTACAGATGTTTTTCCTCTCAATACCTGAGTAGATTAAAAAATTAATGGCCCTAACAAGTAGTATGCTTTTTCAAAACACAAATCTTCAGATTTCATATAACCTATAAAACTTCTTCTTCTTTTTTTTTTTTTTTGCAGTTTTTGGCCAGGGCTGGGTTTGAACCCGCCACCTACAGCATATGGGTTTGGCGCCCTACTCCTTTGAGCCACAGGCACCACCAAACCTATAAAACTTTTAAAATAAGAATCTAGGGGTTTGTAACTCAACATGTGCATTTAGAAGAAATTCCTTGATAGTGTTTTCTAAATGAATAAATAAAAAGGCTTTCTCAATCATCAAGATTCACAATTAAGTAAGTAATGATCAAATATCCATTATATGCGGATAGCAAGTCATATGCTTTTTTTTTTTATTGCTGGGGGTTCATTGAGGGTACAAGAAACCAGGTTACACTGATTGCATTTGTTAGGTAAAGTCCCTCTTACAATCATGTCTTGCCCCCAAAAGGTGTGCTACACACCAAGACCTCACCCCCTTCCCTCCTTCCCTTTCTCTGCATTTCCCTTCCCCGCCACTCCCTCCTTCTTTCTCTCTCTGCTCTCCCCCTCCACCACCCTCATTGTGTCATTAATTGTCATTAACTGTCCTCGTATCAAAATTGAGTACATAAGGCAGGTCATACACTTTTGAGAAAGCATAATAATAATACAGTCACCTCATTCAACATCCATTTGCTATAAGGAATCAGAATCTGCGGTATATAATATAAGTCAAAGCAGGCAAGAAATATTTCATAAAAGATGTGAAACCCTGGCCAGGCACAGTGGCTCACATCTGTAATCCTAGCACTCTGGGATGCCAAGGTAAGTGGACTGCTTGAGCTCAGCAGTTCGAGTCCAGCCTGAGTCAGAGCAAGACCCCATCTCTAAAAATAGCTGGGCACTGTGGCAGGCACCTGTAGTCCCAGCTATTCCAGAGGCAAAGGGAAGAGTATCCCTTGAGTCCAAGAGTTTGCGGTTGCTCTGTACCCATGACACCATGCCATGCTCCCAAGTGTGACAAAGTGAGATTCTATCTCAAACAAACAAACAAAAAAGCAAAACCTCAAGCTTAAATTTTAAAATGGGTTTAAACATAATAACATAAATAATAGGAAAAATAACAAAACATTACCATAAGCTAGACACTATTCTGTCTACTTTTCACTAATCAATAACAACCATCAAGAATGTAGGAATTAAAGGCAGAGTTAATAGCAAGGAGGAAAAGTATGTATGTGAGTGCTACTTAGAAGGAATAAATGAAGGTTAGCACCAGTTTTGTGCCAAGGACACAGATGTACTCATATTCAAGAATCATTAAATAAGATACATTCAAATTTCATGTTACCTATTGGAGAACATAATAGCTAGGCTAACATGGTAAATTAGAAGCTTTTGGGAACAAAAAGTCTAATTTTATCAAGGAATTAGAACAATCAAAGAACAAAACAATTTGGTTAAATTTGTGGGGTAGTATCACTGGAGTAAAAATATGAAAATATTTAAAAGACAGTTTACAAAAGTAAACCTTAAAAGGTATCTAACATCAGTAAGAAAATACAAATGAGAAAGAAAAATAAAATAACATGATTGTTAGTTGTAAGAGTAGAGCCTTATAGAACCTAATAAATAAAGATAAGTAGTAAAGATTCATCATTTGTTAGTGATTTTAATTATAGTTGCCAGATTAGAGTGATCAGAATATCCTCCTGGATCTTCTGAAGGGAAGTAAAACACTGCATCTGAGTGTGACTGGAGTTAAAAATATGAAAGTGATCAGAATCAACTAAAACTTAGTATCTTGGATATTAGCAAGATTTTATTATTTTTAAAGATTCAATTAGATAATTTCTCTTTCAACAAGTAAATTTAGTCCTTTTATTATACAATTATGGTAATTATGCAAACATATCAAGTTGTTGCCTACATATTACTTGGTACTTTGTATTTGTCACAGTTTTACTATTATTTTCACTATTCCTGTCTTTTTTTTTTTTTTCCTCTGACTTGGTTCTTTGTTATCTCCTATTTTATCTTCTTTACAACTTTGGAAGTTTTACTATCCCCTTTCTCAACTTTGAGTGGCTACCCATTAAATTTTACCATAAATACTTAACTCAAAATCTAAAGTGAATCAGTATCTCAAATCTCATTCCAAACGATGACTTTGGAACACAATTTGATCATCCCTCTTCTCATTTATATAAAATTGTTAATATGTAACAATATATTTTTTAGTTCTATAAATCAAGCATCATTATTATTTTATATAAACATTATTTAGATTTACTTATATAGTTCCTAATTTCTTAATCTTACCAGTATTCTCATCTCAAGCATCTTTTGGGATTCGTTTACTTTCTACTTGTAGTATAATATCTCCATTAGAATTTTACTAATAAAATTTTGTACAAGGTATAGTTTTTATAATTTATTTTAGGATCAATCCAATTTTCATGACACATTCAAAAACTCTCTTTTCAACTACACTTCAGTTAAGTTCCTCTGAGCCCTCTTCTCAGCTAGGCTTCAACATCTCATGTCCATTAATGCCAACCCTCATTTTAGCAATAATCTTGCTGCATCAGTTTAGTGAGAACCATCCTAGCCTTGATATCTGATCATCCTTAATATCTGATCAGGTTCCTCATATACTATGCCTTGATGTGCTGTTAGCCACAATCCTGTTAGGCCAGTTTAGTAGGAATTCCCCATGCTCCTGGTGTTCCATCTGAGTAGTTTCCATCCACTGAGTCCTTTACTTTGCTTGTTGGCTACAAATATCCACTGTCTTGGCTGCATTGGAGTTGAGCTCAGTTTTACTAAAACTTCTCCCCTGTTGAATAAAATATGTCTTTACTATCTTCAATGTTTGGCTTTGTTTCACTTACACAACTCTCATTCTTAAAAAATTAGTTTATGGCCGGGCATGGTGGTTCATCCCTATAATCCTAGCACTCTAGGAGGCTGAGGCAGGTGGACTGCTGAGCTCACAGGTGAGAATAGCCTGAGCAAGAGTGAGACCCTGCCTCTAACAATAGAGGTGGGCACCTGCAGTCTCAGCTACGGGGGGAGGCTGAGGCAAGAGAATCGCGTGAGCCCAAGAATTTGAGGTTGCTGTGAACTATGATGCCATAGCACTCTACTGAGAATGACAAAGTAAGACTCTATCTCAAAAAAAAAAATTAATTTGCTAGGTTCATACTTATAGATTGACAAAAATTATTCCTTTAATTTAGAAGTATCCAATAATCTCTCACTCCTTAATCGGTGACCTGATTTTCTGTCAAAATCCAGTGTTCTTCAGTATGTGCTTAGGTAAATAATTATTTTTATTTATCCTGCTTGTTATGTGTTTTATGTCCCACATATGTAGTCTTATTGCATTATTTCCAGGAAATTCTAAGCTAGTAATGCTTCAAATATTGCTTCTGCATTACTACTACTTCTCCTGGTATTGTAATAATTCATGTTCATCTTCTCAATGCTATTTCCCACATCTCTGAATGTATTGTCCTATTTCACTTTTCCTGTCACCTTCTAATGGCCTGTGTGATTTATTTGGTATTTTATAGCAAAGTAATGTTTCTTCAGCTGTGTTGAAACTACTACTTAATCCATTTTTCAGGATTTTGACAACTTATTTTTAGTTCTAAAAATTTTAACATGGTATTCAATAACCTGCACAACCATTTAGACATTCCTCTTCCTTACTCATCCATAGGGGACACCAAACAATAGGTGTGTTGTATGCCTGCCCTTTGTGTCTCATCACATGAGTCAGTGTGGAACTTTCCACTCGTGATGTTGTGTTGGTGCTGAAAAAGTTTCTCGTTTGGCTCAGTGCCTGTGGCTCAAGCGGCTAAGGCGCCAGCCACATACACCTAAAGTGGTGGGTTCGAATCCAGCCCAGGCCCGCCAAACAACAATAATGGCTGCAACCAAAAAATAGCCGGGAATTGTGGCGGACGCCTATGGTCCCAGCTACTTGGAAGGCTGAGGCAGGAGACGCGCTTGAGCCCAGGAGTTGGAGGTTGCTGTGAGCAGTGAAGCCATGGCACTCTACCCAGGGGGACAGCTTGAGCCTCTGTCTCAAAAAAAAAAAAAAGTTTCTAGTTTTAGAACATTTCTGATTTTGGATTTTCAAATTAGGGATGCTCAACTTTTATTACTAATAAGAGTTTAGTAAACATAAAAAAAATTCTCAATCCAAAAGAGAAAAAGATGCAGTGGCTCACACCTGTAATCCTAACACTTTGAGAGGCTGAGGCAAGAGGATCACTTAATGTCATGAGTTCAAGAGCAAGATCCCATCTCCATCTCTACTAAAAATACAAAAATCAGCCAGGCCTGGTGGCATGTATTTGTAGTCCCAGCTACTTGGGAGGAGGATCATTTGAGCCCAGGAGTTTGACGTTGCAGTGAGCTGTGATGGTATCACTCCATTCTAGCCTGGGCAACAGAATGAGACCCAAGAGTGGAAAAGAATGAAACAAAGAAAAAGAACAGATGAGCAAATAGAAAATAAGCAGGAAAATAGTAAATTTGAATCCAAACATTAAAAAATTATATTAAATGAAAATGACCAAAACAATTAAAAAGTTAAATTTTAACATGAAGTTAAAAAAAGCAATACCCAACCCTATACTATCTAAAAGAAACTCACTTTAAATATAAATAGGCTAAAAAAAGATGTGAAAAGATACATAACATTAAAAAGTGACTGGAGCAGCTACATTAATATCAAAGTAGAGTTCAGAAACAAAAAGAATTACCAAGGATAACGACAGATATTATACAATCATAAAGGAGTCAATTCAACAAGTAGACATAACTATACATTTAATAACACTTCAAAATTTATAAAGCAAAAACCAACAGACTAAAAAGAAAAATAAATAAATCCAAACTCATAGCTGAAGATTTTAATACTGTACTTCACTGATGAAGGTTGTGAGTGCCCCCGCCCTCATTTTCCCATTGGTCCCGAATTTTTATTGAACTATTTTGGATAGAATAGTGAGTCTTAGAATGCACACTTTGCATCTTAACAGACTTCACGGTACAAGTAAACTGCCATTCCTTCCGTTTGTCTTTCGCCTCCCCTTACTCAAATTAAATACAGCCTTTCTCTGTTATGAAGGTTTTCAGCAATGTATTCTCTTGGCCTGTTGTGGTAGCTCACACCTATAATCCTAATACTACCACTCTGGGAGGCTGAGGCAGGTGGATCCCTTGAGTTCAGAAGTTCAGAGACCAGGCTGAGCAACAGCAAGACCCGTCCCTCTAGTAAAAACAGAAAAACTAGCCAGGCATTGTGGCAGGCACCTATAGTCCCAGCTACTTGGGAGGCTGAGACGAGCAAATTGCTTGAGCTCAAGTATTTGAGGTTGCTGTGAGCTATGAGTGCACAGCACTTCTACCCACAGAGACAGAGTCTCATTCTATCTCAAAAAATAAACAAAGTACATTCTCTCCTGCTACCTAATCCCACAATTGCTTTAGAGTTAGATCCTCAGTTAAATTCAGAGCTCACCACTAATCTTTTTTTTTTTTTTTTTTGAGACGGAGCCTCAAGCTATCGCCCTGGGTAGAATGCCATGGCCTCACAGCAACCTCCAACTCCTGGGCTCAAGCGAGTCTCCTGCCTCAGCCTCCCAAGTAGCTGGGACCACAGGCACCCGCCACAGTGCCGGCCATTTTTTGGTTGCAGCCATCATTGTTGTTTGGCGGGCCCGGGCTGGGGATTTGAACCCGCCACCTTAGGTGTATGTGGCTGGCGCCTTAACCGATTGAGCCACAGGCGCTGAGCCTCCACTAATCTTTTTATCATACTTTTTTGTTGCATCTTGGTTAACTGACATTCATCCTCTAATAGAAGCTCCTGGGACAAGAGCCCAGATTCTATTTTTTTTTTTTTTGCAGTTTTTTTTGGCTGGGGGCTAGGTTTGAACCCGCCACCTCTGGCATACCACAGGCACTGCCCAAGAGCCCAGATTCTAGACTATTCAAATTATATTTGCTTTTTTCTTATTAAACAATCAATCACTCTTTAACTTTGTATAAAAGTTAACTTTTGTTTTTGAAATCTAATAACTTCACTAGAATATATCATGATCATTTTGGGTCCATCTTCCTAAGAGATTGTTTGTCTTTATGTAGATTCAATTGTACCACTTCCCCACCCCCCAAAAAAGTATTCTTGAAATATTTTAAATATTTGTTCTATATCTTGGATTTCCTACTTAGGAAAATGAACTGTATATATAGAATATATGTGAAATATCTTTTATACTATCATCTTTATGCAATCTTCAAGTTTTATTTAGTTTGGTTTCTTTTTGCTCATTTTCCTCATCTCCTTCTGGATATAAGTTCAGCAATATCTATTCTTTGAAATTCTTCCAGATTGTAATTTTTTTTTCTCTTCCAATTCTTTTCTGAGTTTGACATTCTACAGTTCTTTTTATTAAATGAATCAAAACACCATACTATTTTCTTAACAACTTTCTGGAACTCTTTTTTATTTTTGGACAGAGTCTCACTATGTGACCCTCAGTAGAGTACCGTGGTATCATAGCTCACAGCAACCTCAAACTCTTGGACTTAAGTGATTCTTTTGCCTCAGCCTGCCAGCCTACCAGTCTATCTACCCAAATGCTTATCCACATGTAAACTTGGAAAGCCAAGTAGCTGGAACTACAGGTGCCTGCCACAATGCCCGGCTACTTTTTTGTTGCAGTTGTCAATGTTGTTTAGCTGGCCTGGGCCAGGTTCAAATCCCCTACCCTTAGTGCATGTGGCCATAACCACTGTATGGGTGCTAAGCCTTTCTGGAACTCTTGTATCATACAGATAGTAAATTCAATTAGTTCGCCTTTTAAAATTCATGCTTTAATATTTGGTCCCATTATTTATCTACTTTGATCAGTTGGCATTTCTTCATGTATTATTTTTTTTCCTGATTTTTTTCATCCTTTTTTTCTTGTAATAGCTTTGTATGTGTTTTGTGCTGGTTCCTTGTTGATTACTTAGCTTCAAAGAATATGAGTTTTTTAAGGAATGAGCTCACTGCATGAGTTTCACTTGGGTAAAGCCATATCTTATCTCAGGCTAACAGGAGTGCTCCCTATGAACAAGTGTTTTGCACATGTACTAAACTCATGTTTAGTATGCATCAACCCAGTTCTGCCTTCCTTTTTGCCAGAGTAGCCTTTGCAATGGCTTGCTCTGAAGCCAGGCCACTGGGGTTGGCCCTGTTGCAGCTACAGATTTAGAAACATCAATTGTGAGCTGGGCACAGTAGCTCATGCCTGTAATCCCAGCACTTGGGAGGCCTGAGCTCACAGGTTTGAGACCAACCTGAGCCAGATAGAAATCACGTTTCTAAAAATAGCTGGGCATTGTGGCAGGTGCCTATAGTTCCAGCCACTTGGGAGGCTGAGACAAGAGAATTGTTTAAGCCCAGGAGTTTGAGGTTGCTGTGAGCTATGATGCCACAGTCTGTAACAAAAGGGTCAACAAAGTGAAAGGCTATCACAAAAAAGAAAAAAAAAAAGAAACATCAATTGTGTATTACATAATAGACAAACTGAGGCACCCAAGTGGCTGGACTAGACTCCTGGAAGCTCTGGCTTCCCCAGCAGTGGCCTAGAGAGGCTGATGCAATCTAGCAATGTGAAGGAATTACAACTCTACAGAACAGTCTTTGTCTAATGTGAAAGAGGAATGAAAAGGCAGCAGATATATAACATTACCTTCACCTTTCTAAAAGGCTGTTCTGAGACATGGTGGTTTACATTAAACCTCTCTGAAGATATCCTGCTAAACTGAGCAATCAGATGTGTTTATTACAGAACTATGGCTAGTGGGGTCATCAGCACCTTGTATTTTCCCTTCTTCTTAACCAGCCTTACTCCCTATTTTGGTATTTATATAGCAGGCCTGCACATCCTGACCAATTGTTACTAAATTTTACTTTAAATTCTATGTTGTAGGAATATCAGCTAAGATAGCATATAAGTTTGTTTCCCTAGACATAGGTGTCTGTGAAGTTTTTTTCCTCAAACGGAAAGTTTCTTGCTTCTTGCACTGTGATAGAAACAGTGTCACTGAAATATATGACTGTGTCTGTTTCCACTCTTAATCTACTACCTCTGCTTCACAGAACTGCATCCAAAGGAGCTCCAGCCATCCTGTGCACTACACTTATGTTACTCCACAGAGAGATTTAGGCTTTACACCCAAGAGTAAGTGATTTGTCTCTCAAAAATACTTTGCAAGTTCCTCTGAGTATCAGAAATGTTTTTGTTTTCCACTTATGCTGCTGGCACACACAAACCCCTCTTAAATTTTTCAGTGATTCTTATAGCTTTTCCATTTGCATTGATTTGGGATTTCAGATATCCTCAAGGGTCATAAGACAGAGTTTGTGTTGCTCATTTTCCTTCTAGCTTCTGGAAGATTTGTAGAGAGAGACAGAGAAAAGAGAGAGATAGAGAAAATGCCTACTCTACACATCCTTCCTCGAAGAGGTTCACTTTCTCTTTGAATGTGTCTGTACTTGGCTACAGGATACCATATTCTCTTTGTGTCCCCTTATCCCCAAACTACTTTTTCTTTTTCCTTTGCTGAGTTTTATCACTTCCATGACCTTTTTTTTTTTTTTGAGACAGAGTCCCACTTTGTCACCCTTGGAAGAGTCCTGTGGCATCATAGCTCACAGCAACCTCAAACTCTTGGACTTAAGAGATTCTCTTGTCTCAGCCTCCCAAGTAGCTAGGACTACAGGTGCCTGCCACAATGCTTAGCTATTTTTTGGAGACGGGGTCTTGCTCTTGGTCAGACTTCTATTTTAACTCGTGAGCTGAGGTAATCCACCTGCCTTGGCCTCCTATTGCTGAGATTACAGGTGAGAGCCACATAGTGGCAAGTGCCCAACCACTTTCATGACTTCTAAAAAGTAATGTCCCAGGTGACAGCCTTTAGACATCTCAGATATGTGTATTCCTATCCCAAAAATCTAAAGAGAGGTTATGTAATTTCTTAGCTTTAGACCTTTTTTTTTCCAGACAAAGTTTACTCTGTTGCCCCAGGCTAGAATGCCATAGAAATTCTTCTACCTCAGCCTCCTGAGCAGCTGGGACTACAGATGCCTGCCACCACACCTAATTTTTCTGCGTTTAGTAAAGACAGAATCTCAGTCTTGCTCAGGGTGTTCTCAAATTCTTGAGCTCAAGGGATTCTCCTGCCTCAGCATCCCAGAGTGCTAGAATTACAGGCATGAGCTACCATATCCAGCCTATATCTTAGCTTGAAATACTAAATACAAAACTGTAAATACCACCATTCTAATATTTCCTGAATTAGTATCTCCAACATGGACTTCCCCTTGAATTACCAGTCTATCTACCCAAATGCTTATCCACATGTAAACTTGGATATATTATAATCACCTGAAATCTGAATTGTATAAACAAAATTGCTAAAAATCACTCCAGAACTATTTCTCCCCATAGTTCCCCATCTTGAAAACTGGTACCCACTTATCCAACTGCTGTAGATGAAATCCTTCAAGTCACTCCTTACACCTTTCTTTTCTCATATTCCTTATCCAACTCAGTAGGAAATCTTATAGGTCCTACTTTCAAAATATATCTAGAAGCCAATGATTTTTTATGGTCTCCACCACTTCTGGCCAAGTGTAAGCTAGATTGCTTTTTCATAGATTGAAATATTCTGACTGATGTTCCTGCTTTCACACCTCTGTCCCTAATAGTATTTTCTTTGCCTAGTAGCCAGAGAGATCAATTTGAAGGACAAACCACTATATGTTGCTTATTAGGTCAAACCATGCCAATGGCTTCTCATTTTATTCAGAATAAAACCATAGTCCCCATTATAGCTCACGTGACCCTACATGATCTGTGCTTCTACCACCTTTTCAACACTAATGTGCACACCAATGTCTGTGTGTCCTCAAGAACACCAACCAGGGTGGGGTGCAGTGGCTCATGCCTGTAATCCTAACACTCTGGGTGACCAAGGCGGGTGGATTGCCTGAGCTCATGAGTTTGAGAATAGCCTGAGACAGAGCAAAACCCCAACTCTAAAAATAGCTGTTTGTTGTGGCAGATGCCTGTAGTCCCAGCTACTTGGGAGGCTGAGGCAAGGGGATCAGTTGAGCCCAACAGTTTGAGGTTGCTGTGAGCTATGACACCACAGGCATTCTACCGAGGGTGACAATGTGAAACTCTGTCTCAAAAAAAAAAAAATCCAAATAAACAAAAAGACAACAAAAAGAAACAAAACTTCCTTGCTATTTTATATGACCACTTGGCATATTACATGTACATGTGTATATGATATTGTCATTTTTTGTTTCTTATCTATCTATCCCTATCCAAACATAAACTCCATGAGGTCAGTGACAATATTTAGTCTATCACTCTATTTCCAACACCTAAAACTTGAGCAACACACAGCGGGTGCTCAGTATGTTTACAATGAAGAAATGAACACATGAGAAAACACTTAAGCACAAAAAGAATTCATATCAGCCCACCTGGGTAGCTCTGGTTTGTGGGCTCTTCCTGTAATATCCATGGCTGTTCTCCTTGTTCTAACTTGAAGATTACTTCTGGTTTAGGGATACAACACCCTGTGAATAGGATATGACATGGAAATTGGGTGACGCTAATGGAATTCAAAGTCTCTGAAGAAGGCAGAAAATGAAGCTTCAGGAACTAATTTCAACCTTTCATTGAAAAAGAACAAAAACATCCTTCTTTATAGTGCCCCAACAGTTCTTCTGTTTGACACTCTGAGTATTGATCTTAACTATCATTAAACTCAACAAAACTTCCGCAGGTTTTAGCAACTAAATAGAGATATGCATACTGTGAATCTACATGGGAAGAAGTCGCTACCTACCCACTGAGACAAGGTGGCTGTAGTTCTCCAGCATCACATCCTTGTACAGGGTCCTCTGAGCAGGGTCTAGGTGCTGCCACTCCTCCTGCGTGAAGCCCACAATCACATCCTCAAATGATAAGGGTCCCTGAAACAGCCCATTTGCATTCAAATCCTGAGTTATCAATATTAGAAGGTGCATAAGAATGGCAAAGGTATGTAAGAATCATTACAATGTTCAAAATTCAGAGTTAATCAGGAAACGTGTTATGGGTTGTCTACTTTTGCACAGTTCCTGGCTGGAACAGGAGAAATTAGTGACTTATCATGTGCCTATATACCACAAAGAACTCTTCTACTTTGGGGGAATTTGAAGACAAAAAAATGTTACCATTTTCAAGGCAGATATAATCCAATAAACAAATGAAAACATATAAACACATAACGATGAAAAGATGTTACAGTTACTATATTAAAAAGATATTCAAAGTTACAAATGGAGAGACAATTTCTATTCTTACTATTTGGGTGGGTTTCATTGAGTAGGTAAAGATTTGAATTTTTTTTTTTTTAGACAGAGTCTCACACTATTGCCCTCATACAGGACTGTGGCATCATCATAGTTCACAGCAACCTTAAACTCTTGGGCTCAAATAATCCTCTTGCCTTGGCTTCCTGAGTAGCTGAGATCACAGGTGCACACCACCATGCCTGGCAATATTTTATTTTTAGAAAAGATGGTGTATTGCTCTTGCTCAGGCTGGTCTTAAACTTCTGAACTGAAGCAATCCACCCATCTCAGCCTCCCAGAGTGCTAGGATTATAGGTGTGAGCCACTAGGACTGGCTAAGATTTGAATTCTTAAGTAATACTATAGTGTCATTCATGAACCTGGGCAATAGCATAAGAATGGATATACCTAACATATATAGTTAAACAAATGAGAATTAGCACATGTGAGAGTGTCATTTGGGGCTCTGATAAGATACAGAGTTATAGAGCTACCAGCACTTTAGGAGGCCAAGACAAGAGAATTGCCTGAGGCCAGGAGTTTAAGACCAGCCTGAGCAAGAAGACCCTGTCTCTATGAGAAAGAAAGGAAGGAATGAAGGAAGGAAAGAAGGGAGAGGAAGGGAGGGAGGGAATGAAGGGAAGAAAAAAGGGAAGAGAAGGAAGAAAAGAAAGGAAAGAGGGGGAAGGAAGGGAAGGAGGAAGGGAGAGAGGGAGGGAGAAGAGAAAAGTGAAAAAGAAGAGAAGGAAGGAAAGAAGGAAAGGAAGGAAGGAAAAGGGAGGAGAGGGGAAAGGAACGAATGAAAGGAAAGGGGAAGGAAAGGGAGGGATGGGAGAGATGGGAGGCAAGGGGAGGAGGGGAGGTGAGGGAAGAAAGGAAGAAAAGGAAGGAAAGAGAGGGGAGGGAAGAAAAGGGAAGGGAAAGGAGAAAGGAAGAAAGGAAAGATAGAAAAGAAAGATGAGCTGGGCATCATAGTGCATCCCTATAGTCTAGCTACCCAGGAGGCTGAGGCAAAAGAATTGTTTGAGCCAGGAGTTTGAGGTTACAGTGAATTATGATGACACCACTGCATCCAGTCCAGGCGACAGAGACCTTGTCTGGAAAAAAAAAAAGAGAGAGACAGAAAGAGAAAGTTCTAGAGGTACCGTGGGAAGAAAATATTGAGTAATTATAATTTTCAAGTCCTGGAGAATTAGGGGTATCCTAAATATTTGGTGGGTTTCATTGAGGAGGTAAAGATTTGAATTCTTTCTATTTTTATTTATTTATTTTTGAGACAGAGTCTCACACTATATTGTCCTCATACAGCACTGTGGCATCATTACAGCTCACAGCAACCTTAAACTAAGTTCTGTAGAATTAGGGGTATCTAAAATATTTGGTCACTCTTCCATTCTGGGAAAACATTTTATTTAGAAATTATAAATTTATATTGTCAATCTACATAATAAATTTCCTTTTTTTAAGATTAAAATAGATGTAAGTAGGCATCTGAATATATTCTTCCATAATACAATAGACCATCTCATACAGGTCATAGGTGACTACTGTGGAGAGCCAACAAGTAGGCATGAACCAAAAGAAAGGAAAAGAAGTATCTGGCTGAGTGCCTGTAGTTCAGTGAGTAGGGCACCAGCCACATGCACTGAGGCTAGCTGGCTCCAGCACAACCCAGGCCTGCTAAACAATGACAACTGCAACCAAAAAATAGCTGGGCATTGTGGCGGGTTCCTGTAGTCCCAGCTACTTGGGAGGCTGAGGCAAGAGAATCGTGTAAGCCCAAGAAGTTACTGTAAGCTGTGATGCCACAGTACCCTACAGTGAGACATGGTACCACAGTGAGACTCTGTCTCAAAAAAAAGAAAGAAAGAAAGAAAAATCCCAGCTTATCAACACAAATAGTTGGTAAATGCTCATGGCATATGCTGAGAACTGGAAAACAGGGAAAAGAATAAGTCAAACAGAGCATAAAAATGAGCTGTGATAAAGAAGAAGAGCATACAGAAATTAGAAGAATTAGAAGAGAATAAAGCTGTGAATATCTGCATGTCATAATTCTGTATGAAATAAAAGAAAAGGAATCTATAGATCAATTATTAAAAGAAGCGAGGTTAGCAAGTTTTGACTATAAGGTCAATATAAAAACCAAGAAGATTTCTATATGCCAGCAACTAAGGGTGTTAAAGTACCACTTACAGGACCATGAAAAGCATGAGATACTTCAGAATAAAGCTAATAAAACATGTCTAAGACTAATACACAGAAAATTATAAAGTATTATTAAGGAAAAACTAAAGAATACCTTTGTAAAATGAAGGAATAAACTACATTCTTACATTGAACAACTCAATATTACAAAGATCACAATTCTCCCCAAACTGGCCTATAAATTCAAAGCAATCTCAATCAAAACCTTAGCAGATATTTTTGGAGACATCAACAATTGGTTCTCCAGCTTATATGTAGAAATTTAAAGGACCAAGAATGGCCCAGGCAGTCTTAAAGAGAACAAAATGTGTGAACATATACTGATTATGGTTGGCAGAATTCCATGATGTCCCTCAGTGAACTACTATTTGGCACATAAAACCTCCTTTCCTTGAGTGTGGGAGAGACCTGTAACTCTAGAGATTATGTTACATTATATGGCAAATGCATTTTACATTTATAATTAAGATCCCTTAATCATTTCACTTTGAGTTAATCAAAATGACTGCCTTTGGTGGGCCTAACCTAATCAGGCGAGTCCTTAAAAAAGAAGGAGAAATCAGAGAAAATCTCCTACTGGCCTCTAAGAAGAATCCTAATGCTACATGGAGATGAATTCTTTCCCATGTGTATAGAACGAACTCTGGAATCTCCATTAAGATTAGATGTCCTAAGCAATACCTTGGTTACAGCCTTATGCCTGAGCAGGACCCAACCAACCTATTCCCAGACTTCTGATCCATAGAAACCATGAAATAACAATTTTTTGTTGTTTTAAGTTGCAAAATTTGTGGTAACTTATTCTAAAGTAGTAGAAAACTATACACTAGTGGGTATCATAGAGTAAATTTAAGCCATTTGTGGCACTGGTAAAATAATAAACTGAAAGACCAACTGGACAAAATTTATAGTCTAGAAACAGATCCACAAACATGTATATCTGATTTATAAGAAGAAAAGGATAGTGTTCTCAATAAACTGTGCTGATTAATAATAGTTATTAATGTGAAAAAATTGATTTTAATCTCACATAGTATGTGAAAATCAATTCCAGATGGATTGATTACAGGTTAAAATGAATAGCAAAACAGCAGAACTTCTAGATCTTCAATACAAGCAAAGGTTTTGTTTTAAGCACAACACAAAAACACCAACCATAAAGAAGAAGAATGAAATAAACAGGACCATATTAAAATTAGGAACTTGGGAGAGGAGGCAAGATGGCTGACTGAAGCCAGCTTCAGCAGAGGCTCCTGTCCAGAGGGAGAAAAAATGGCCAGAAATAATCCAGTAAAGTAGAAGATCAGGAGCTGAGCAGAGACAAAGGATGGATAGGTTCACATCACCCCTGCTGCAACAAGTTGTGAATCCAAGGAAACAAATTTCAGGTACAAAACCCATCCCAAAGAGGATGGGAATCCTTCCCCTTCCCCTGCCTCCAGGTGAGGCGCTTGAGGCCAGTAGAAAACAGAGGACCTTTTGTTTTACCAAAGGGGAGAGAACGACTGAGGGCTGGGACTCCCTCCATGGAGAGATACTACTCCAGGTAGTGGTAGTCCAGGCAAGCCCAGGTAGTCTCTTGCCCAGGCCAAAAGTTAATCTAATATGCTCCCTACCTTCCTAAACTCCCAATCGACCCCTACCCCATCTCCTAGCAGTCTGGAAGACTACCCCCTGCAAAATGTAGAGCACTTTGCAGATTTTTTCTAGAGCGGAGCACCTCATGAGCTGTGGGACAATTGCCTCACAAAGGGAGAGAGACTTGCCCTATGTTGCAAAGAGCATAGCTCAGGTCCCGTGCTACTGACCACTGGGAACCACAGCCCACTGGCTCCCCACCAGGCTCCTGTGACCAGCCCAGCTCTTGTGACCCGTGTGGCCCATGGCCAGTAACTCTCATCCAGCCCCTGAGACCCATGGCTGTGGGCCAGTGACTCTGGCCCAGTTCCTGTCACCCATGAGGCCCACCTGAGACACCACCCTTCAGCTCCCCGCCTGGCTCCTGAAACACACAGCCAGGGCCAGCAACTCCCACCCAGCCCCTGCAACCCCAAAATCCCCAAGGCTGGCAACTCTGCCCTCCAGCTTCCCGCTCCTGTGACCCTTGCCACCCGTGGCAATGCCCTCCAGCTCACCACCGGCTCCTGTGACCCGCACACAGCAGTAAACCAGACCAGCGGCACCATCCCCAACAGTGGCAGCACTGCCCCTGACAGTGGTGGCAGCTCCATGGTCCCTCCCACTGAGGTCAAACTGAGCTGCCAGTGGACCCCTGCTACCTAGATGCTGAAGACCTTTTGAACTCTCCCACCTAATCACTGTTTGTGTCCACCAGGACAAATGGTTTGGAACTCTTGACCTGGACCAATCACCCAGGAACCCACCAAGGTTGTACTCTGGTTGTGTTGTTGTGGAAGTGTGGGATTCTCCCCTTCCAGTTGTCGCCTGTGGGGGGCAGGGCAGGGTGTCTTACTTGCTTTATATATCTCCACAGCTGAGATTTCAGCCCAAAGCCATGATTCACTAGGACTGGGCAGAGACTAGCTGAATACCAGTCAGCGCCATCCAGCCCCACCACACCAAGCAGGTGCCCAGAGTTTCAGGCAGTAGTTCTGAATGGGACCTTTGTAAAACACTAAGGGAAAAGCTGCAATCACCAGTCCCAGTTCTTTGGTAAAGGGCTGGTTAATTATAAAGCCAGGAGCCCTCAATTCAATTTCACCTTGCCAGCTTCTCTAGCCAAATGGTGAAAAATAATCATGGGGAGGATCAGTGGAAAAATTCTGGCAACATGAATAATCAGAGTAGATCAACTCCCCCAAGGAATGACAAAGGAGACACAACAGAAGATCCCATTCATAAACAAATGGCTGAGATGTCAGAAATCAAATTCAGAATTGGGATGGTAAATAAGATTAACAGAATGGAGGTAAACATGGAATTAGAAATTCAAGGAGCAATTCAAAAGTTGTCTTAAGAATTCAATGAATTCAAAGACAAATTCACCAAAGATTTTGACACATTGAGGCAAGAACTTGCAGCACTCAAAGATCTGAGAAATACAGTAGAATCTCTCAGTAACAGAATGGAGCAGGAAAAAGAAAGGATCTCTGACATTGAAGACAAAGCTTTTGAATACTCCCAAACGCTCAAATAGGAAGAGAAGTGGAGAGTAAAAACGGATCATTCCCTGAGAGAATTGTGGGACCACTCCAAAAGAGCAAACATTTGCCTCATAGGAATCCCTGAAGGAGAAGAGGATGGTCTGAAAGGCACAGATACTCTACTCCAAGAGATAATTGAGGAGAACTTCCCAAGCATGGCAAGAGATACTAGAATTCAGATAGCAGACAGTTTCAGAACTCCAACGTGACTCAACCCAAATAAAGAATCTTCTAGACACATTGTAATTAACTTTGCAAAGTTAATATGAAAGAGAAAATCCTGCCAGCAGCCAGACATAAGAAAATCATAACCTACAAGAGGAAGAATATTAGAATGACGGCAGATCTTTCCGCTGAAACTTTTCAAGCCAGAAGAGGATGGTCATCAACTTTCAATCTCCTAAAACAAATCAACTTTCAGCCTAGGATTCTGTATCCAGCTAAACTGAGCTTCATTTATGATGGAGAAGTTAAATACTTTAGTGACATACACATGTTAAAGAAATTTGCCATAACCAAACTAGCTCTTCAAGATATCCTCAGACCCATCCTCCATAATGACCAGCACAATGCTCTACCACCAAGTAAACTCACTCTGAAATTTGTGACCAAAGCCCAATTTCCACAGTGGTGAAAGGATTTAAAATGTCCACTGGACTTTCAAAAAACTTGACACCCAAAAATACTACCAGGCTTATCAATACTCTCAATTAATGTAAATAGCTTAAATTGTCCTCTTAAGAGGCACAGGTTGGCTGACTGGATACAAAAACTCAGGCCAGATATCTGCTGCATACAAGAATCTCACCTTACCTTAAAGGATAGATATATAGACTCAGGGTGAAGGCATGGGCATCTGTAATCTAGGCAAACGGAAATCAGAAAAAAGCAGGTGTGGCAATTTCATTTGCAGATACACTAGGCTTTAAACCAACAAAAGTAAGGAAAGACAATAATGGTCACTTCATATTTCTTAAGGGAAACACTCAACATGATGAGATGTCAATTTTTAACATTTATGCACCCAACCAGAATGCTCCTCAATTTATAAGGGAGAACCTAACAGACATGAACAATTTAGTATCTTCAAACCCCATAATAGTTGGAGATTTTCTTTTTTTTTTTTGCAGTTTTTTTTGCCAGGGCTGGGTTAGAACCCACCACTTCCAGCATATGGGGCCAGTGCCCTACTACTTTGAACCACAGGCGCCGCTCAATAGTTGGAGATTTTAACACCCCTTTGGCAGTGTTGGATAGATCTTCCAATAAGAAACTAAGCAAATAAATTTTGGACTTAAACGTCACCATACAACAATTGAATTTAATAGACATCTACAGAACATTTCATCCTAACAAAACTGAATACATATTCTTCTCATCAGCCCATAGAACATTCTCCAAAATTGTTCACATCTTAGGTCAGAATTCTAACAACAGCAAATTTAAAAGTATAGAAATTATTCCTTGTATTGTCTTGGATCATCACGCAATAAAAGTTGAACTCACCAATAACAGGTATCTGTATACTCATACAAAGACATGGAAACTAAATAACCTTATGCTGAATAATCACTGGGTCATAGATGAAATTAAGAAGGAAATTGCCAAATTTTTGGAACAAAATAATAATAAAGACACAAACTATCAGAACCTGTGGAATATTGCAAAGGCAGTCCTAAGAGGGAAATTTATAGCATTGTAAACCTTCCTCAAGAGAACAGACAGAGAGGAAGTCAATAACTTAATGGGACATCTTAAGAAACTGGAAAAGGAAGAACACTCCAACCCCAAACCCAGCAGAAGAAAAGAAATAACTAAAATTAGAGCAGAATTAAATGAAGTCAAAAACAAAAGAATTATTCAAAAGATCAATGAATCAAAAAGGTGGTTTTTGAAAAATTCAACAATATTGATAAACCCCAACCTAATCAAAAATTAAAGTCCATAGTATCACCAATCAGAAATGACAAAGGCGAAATAACAACAGACACCTCAGAAATTCAAAAAATCCTTAATGAATACTACAAAAAACTTTATTCTCAGAAATATGAAAGAAATTGACCAATACTTAGAAGCATGCCAACTTCCTAGACTTAATCAGAAAGAACTAGAAATGCTGAATAGACCTATATCAAGTACTGAAATAGAATCAACTATACGAAATCGCCCAAGAAAGAACAGTCCGGGACCAGATGGCTTCACATCAGAATTCTACCAAACCTTTAAAGAGGAACTAGTACCTATATTACTTAACCTTTTCCAAAACATCGAAAAAGAAGGAATACTTCCCAACACATTCTATGAAGCAAATATCACCCTGATCCCCAAACCA
>CAUYTI010051276.1:0-19782 GCA_963575145.1 Galago senegalensis
TACACATCGTACTGCATGTTAGTGCTAGTTAAACAAGTGATGTCAACAAATCAGCTATTCAGATAATTTAGGTAAGTTATTTATTTATTTATTTCATGAATTTAGCAGACAGTACTCGTATTATTTATATTTTATAGTGGCGGCAAAAAGTCTAGCACCGGCTTTAAAAGTGACACTACAAGTTATCATTATTAAAAATATATATTGATAAGGAAAAGGTTAAATCGTGGGCATCAGCAAAAATCACAATAGAGAACAAATGCTTAGAAATATTTAATCATTTTGAAACAAACCATGTTCCATACAATAATGCACTAAAAATTGTGGGATACGCCCTGTCCTTACCAGGAACTAATGCTGTGACTGAATGCGTTTTTTCCTATGGTAAATAACATGTGGGCATCAGAAAAATCACAATTAAGTTTTGAAACTTTGAAAGCCATTTTATGTGTGAAATATAATTTAACAAATTCTTGTGAAAAATTTCATGACCTTTTAAACAACTACAGCAATCTACTAAAAAAAATTCACTCAAATGAGAAATATGCCAAACATTTTTGTTGCTTCATATAGACCAAATTTTTAATTAAGAACCCCCCCCCAGTCAATAGTGTCCTACTTTACCAATGCTAAAATGGTAAAGTCACCTTACCTGTGACTGCTCTCAAAGGTCCCTTCTGATGCCATAGTCCTTCACTTTGTGATTTCCCCAGGCTTGAAGTCACCTTTTTTTTTTTTTTGAGACAGAGTTTCACTCTTAGAGTGCTGTGGTGTCAGCCTACCTCACAGCAAACACAAACTCCTGGGTTCAAGTGATCCTCCTGCCTCAGCCTCTGAAGCAGTTAGGACTACAGCCACCTGCTAAATGCCTGGCTAATTTTTCTATTTTTTAGTAGAGATGGGGGTCTCGCTCTTACTCAGGCTGGTCTTGAACTCTTGAGCTCAAGTGACCCTTCACTTTGGGCTCCTCAAGTGCTAGGATTTTAGGCATAAGCCACTGTGCTTGGCCAACTCTTAATATAACAGTTTATAATATACTGACAAATTCGCCAAGATCTCAGCTAGTGGCAGAGCCAGCATTTTAATCCAAGTGCAGTCTGACTCCAGAGCTTCTCCACTTTCTTTTGGGTTGAGAAAAGAACGTAACTAACACAGAGATTGAGGAAATAACTGCAGCCAAAGTAGATCTGCGCAAGCAACTCGAACAGGACCAGCAGCCCACTAGGAGTTCTGGCTGCAGAGCGGACTCGGCACAGGCATGCTGTGCCCTCTGTTGGAGCTTGCCTGAAATGCTCGGCTCCAAAGGGTTTTTATTATGGTATCAGAATAGACTTAGCAGGAAGTGATTTTTCCTAATGGTTATTTTGGAAATCAGAGACCCCAGTTATTGTCCTAAAACAAGACTGCTGAAGGCATTTGCCACTTCTCAATAAAGCCCAGATGGCCCGTGTTCATTTATTGATGAATAAGTTTTTTTTTTGTTTCTGATTTTACATTTTGTACATCTTATATAAAGCTGTGAACCCACCAGAAATCGCTCACATTGAGGAGATCAGACATTAAACTTGTAAAATTCATAATAACTATATGGGTAGGAAGAAAATCTCCTTCCTTTTCTCCTTAGCTTTCTGTCCTGTCTCTGGAGAGGAAAATGATCTTTGGTAAGACCAAAGAATGAGAGAGAAAGACTTTAAAACATAATAATTCATCAAAATGATATCTATCTGCACTCAGAAGTTTCATTTCTCTCATTATGTTCTGGGATTCTAAAATAAATCCTAATGTGTGCTGAGGCAATGCCCAGTGTCAGCCTCGAAGGCTGCTTTGTGTCCCTCCAGGAGGGAGCTGACTCTCCAGCAGGAGGAGTGGAGTGTGGAACATGAGTGGGGCTACCATGGAGGGGGATTGTGTATACATTTATAACCTTCCAATGAACTACAGACCACCATACCAAAGCCTAGAGAGGCTAAGAAGCTTGCCCATGTCTCAGAGCTAACAAACTGCAGAGTTAGAATTTAAATCTTGGAAAAATAGGATTCCCAAACCTGGATTCTGCTCCCATCTCTGAAACACTTGCCGTGTGCTTGCTGGTGAGTCAGTTAATAATAATATATTAGATATCTGTTTTTTAGTTGCATAATGGCCACTTAGTTAAAAGGCATCCATAGTCTCTTCTTGGACTACCAATGTAAGGGCCTGAGCAGAAAAACAGAAAGCAGGGGCCATGGAAGGGCTCAAATGGACGGGAGGAAACAGGAGTGAGTCCAAGCCAGATCAGTCACAGTAACCTGGCAGCCTTGTCCGAAGGACCCTCATAGCTTTGTCAGTAAGCGAATACAGAACATCGGAGATTTCAGAGATTCTCTTATCTAGCTGTTTTCAAAGTTTCTAAACAAAAGTCCAAATCCATAAAACCCTCCAAAAATGGTTGCTAGGGCTTTTTTGGGGGGGGGAGGCAGGAGGGCAAGGGGAGTAATAGAAGTATTGAGAGGGAACAGAAGAAGGAATAGAGTACCCTGGATGATTCTGTGGCCCCCTCAGTGTGAGAAACACTGGATTTGATTGATCTCTGAGGTCAACTAAGCACTCCACATTCCAGATAGGAAAAATGAAGCCCCAAATGGGGAAGCAGCCTACTCAAGGTCACACAGCTGATTTTAGCAGAGTTGAGCCTCAATCTCAAGTCTCTCCTGGTAGCCACAGGAATATGTTGTTTTGTTTGTTTTGGGGTTTTGGTGTGTTTTTGGCTTGTTTGAGACAGAAATTTCTCTTTCACCCAGGTTGGAGTGCAGTGGTATGATCATAGCTCACTACAACCTCCAGCTTCTAGGGTTAAGCAATTATACCACCTCAGCCTCCCTAAGTGCTAGGATTACAGATGTGAACCACTGCGTCCTGCCTGGATTAAATATTTTGAACCATGAGATGGAAGCATATTTTTGGGGTAGAAATGCAAGAACCAAGAAGGAGCTTAAAACATGTCACCTTCAAGTGTCATCTCAGCCCTGGACTACCAACCCAGCAGATTTCCATGTGAGATGGGCATGGATTCCTATCTTGGGAAAGCCGCCATCATTTCTGGGTCTCTTAGTTGCAGCATCTGAACCCATGTGTCCTTACACAAGTAGGTACCTAAGAAGTTGCTTCCCAACTTGGGGGAGGGGTACAGTGCTCTGGCAGGGGCTTAAATGTGCACTGGATTCATATGCATGAGGGAATTGGTACAAGAAAGGATAGAAGGATGGAGCATTATATGAATGCTTGGAATGTGTGCCAGACACTTTCAGTTGCCATTCTCAGCTGACCACCACCTCATTTTATAGCTGAGGCTCAGAGAAGTTAAGTGATTTAACTTACGTCAAATCATTTATTGTAGCTAATAAAAGGCAATGCTGGAAATGGAACTAAGGTTGGTTTGACCCCCAAAACCATATTTTTTCTTCCATGGCATATCACTCACTTGTTATCTTCTTCTACCAAACACAATACTATATAACATAATAAAATCTTGTCCCATTTGGGAGACAACCCTCCATGGGTCTCTTGTGTTTCTTCACATCTGGTAAACAGAGTACTGACTGCCCTTTGTCCCAGACTATCTTTTTAAGGCTGTTTGTAGAGTAGTCTTGGAGGACAGAGGTAGAGTTTCTCTCCAGAGCAAAGACAGAACTACTTAATTTCTATTATAAAAATCTGATTTCCAGGCAGTGTCTGTGGCTCAAAGGAGTAGGGCGCCAGCCCCATATGCTGGAGGTGGCGGATTCAAGCCCAGCCCCAGCCCAAAACTGCAAAATAAATAAATAAAGGCTCGGCGCCTATAGCTCAACCGGCTAAGGTGCCAGCCACATACACCTAAGGTGGCGGGTTCGAATCCCCAGCCCGGCCCACCAAACAACAATGACGGCTGCAACCAAAAAATAGCCAGGCGTTGTGGTGGGCACCTGTGGTCCCAGCTACTTGGAAGGCAGAGGCGGGAGACTCACTTGAGCCCAGGAGTTGGCGGCTGCTGTGAGCGTGATGCCACGGCACTCTACCCAGGGGGACAGCTTGAGGCTCTGTCTCAAAAAAAATAAAAATAAAAAAATAAAAAATAAATAAATAAAATAAATACTGCTAAACAAATATTTTAAAAAATATGATTTCCATAAACTGCAGGCTCCTTGTTTGTAACACAACTCACTGTATGTGCAGGCACCCATTTCTATCCTGACCCATGGGTCATGGGGACAATGGAATGGATGCAAGTATGTAGATGCTTGCATCACTTGCTGTGCTGTGACTAAAGTCCTTTGTCTCTGATCCAGAAGTGTTACATCTTCTGCCTGTATCCACAAAACTTCAGGATAAAAATGCTGCTATTAGGATAAAATCTCAATTCTTGACAATGTGACATTTGTGCCATTGTAAGAGTCACCATCAATTTAATACAGTTGTGTCGCATCACACATGCTTTTAACTCACATGATTTTCACTAAAGGTACAAGGTCAAACAAAGCAATAAAGAAATAATTTTGATGGTGTGTTCTTTGGAGCCTCTGATCGCAGATGCAGGGGAAAGAACTGCAGATGGAATGATAATCAAAGGGAGGCCGAGACTCGCTCTGGTTGGCAGCCTGGCTAAACTTTACTGGCTATCTTATATACTTTCCAACATTCAGTAAGAATTTAACACATATACAAAGAAGTGAAGTAACATTAGGAAGCTACCATTAAGATTACAATTCAGTGTGAAGGCTGAGGAACACATATACAATTGATTTTGTTTGGAGTAAAAACATAAGGGAGACTGGCTATCTGTTCCTTTTAGCCCAAACCGAACTAGGGATTATAATGTTAATGAAGGAGGAAGGCAGAGAATAGAACCCAATGCTGGAAGACCAGTATTTTCACTCCACACCTCCTAGAGAGAGACTTTTCTGCATATTCCTGCATATCTATAGGCAGGTACAGAAGCTCGATCTTCAAAGAAATGTTTCTAAGAACCAATCTCCTGGAGGAGCACATTGAAGTGAACTGCCATGTCTGAGCAAGGGGAGCTTATCTCCTACATAATTTCAGTACTAACCTGCCCTCATTTTTCCTAAACAAGTGCATGCATTGGAGGGAACATGCAATGAAAGGGTTAAATCTGTTTTCTCCATAAGCCTTAATTTCCACGTGGATCTCATATTTTAGTCATTTTGCCATACTGAGTGTGACTCTGAAGTTCAAAGATGCATGTTTTTGTCTGTTTTTTGTTTTTTTTTTTTTGAGACAGAGTCTCAAGCTGTCACCCTGGGTAGAGTGCTGTGGCATTACAGCTCACAGCAACCTCCAACTCTTGGGCTTAAGCAATTCTCTTGCCTCCCAAGTAGCTGGGACTACAGGTGCCCACCACAATGCCCGGCTGGCTATTTTTTTGGTTGTGGTTGTGATTGTTGTTTGGTGAGTGTGGGCTGGATTTGAACCCTCCAGCTCTGGTGTATGTGGCTGGTGCCCTGGCCCCTTGAGCTGCAGGCGCTGAGCCTGTTTTTTGTTTTTAATATAACAGTCTCGAAATCAAAACCACCACATCTTCTGGTGGTCACCAAAGGAATGGCTATAAAATCCAACGCCAGAGGACAATAAGTTAGATCTCAGGTACAGTGCACTCCTGAGAAATTTTCAAGTATGCTTTTTGCCTTATGTGATTTTTTTTTGTTCATTCGTTTGCTATAGGCCAACTTCAGAATGTCAGGCCCTCATAAACTCTGACTCTTCTACAGGGCAATTTGGGGAAGGTAGCAGAATAAAGTATATGGGAATGTGGGAGGTACTGTTTTAACAGACAGAAAATTTCTTTTACAATTAATGTACAATGTACTTACCCTTACATTTATGCATCACATTCTTCTTTAGTATCACAAATTGAGTCTAATCCCTTTTTGTATTTAAAGATTTATGATGATCTTGACTTCTTGGTTAATCTACCAAATTTTGAGATATACAATTGCCAGTTCTTTTTTGGTTAAATTAGTTTTCTTAGTTGTTTGTTTGGTTTTATTTCATGGGAACTAACGTATCCCTGAAAGTTAATCAACTATATTTTAAAATACATTACTTTTTTTAATTAGGTAGACATGCATGTGGTAATAAAATTCAGAATACAAGTTGTATTCCTTCTGCTCTATCTTCAATCTCGCCTCAGAAATTGAGATGCCAATATTTTAATATCTGATTGGTGGCAACCCCATAACCACTAGACAAAAAGGGATGTGAACATAGAGAGGTAGTGGGGAATCTAATCCAAGATAAGCTTATAAACCAAAATTCAAAAACATATTTGGAAAATGAAGCAAGGGGCCATGGCTCATGACTTAATCTCAGCAATTTGAGAGGCCAAGGTAGGAGGATTGCTTGAGGCCAGGCGTTCAAGACACCCTGGGCAACACAGCAAGGTACCATCTCTAAAAAAAAATGAGCCAATAGAATTAAGCCTATAACATAAATAATAATGAGATAAATTAATTTGGTTTAAATATGCACAATAGAGAGAGCTGAAAACTGTTAGACTCTGGGAAGAAATGAAGGATTAAGTAACATCTATTTTTATAAAAAAATTATAAAAATATAAACAAATGGAAAAAGAGTCGATGAACATGACAAGGAATTAGTATGCAGAGGATCCTATGCATCTCCTCCAGGAATAAGTGACCCCCTCATGTATTTGCTGTCTTCCAGTGGAGCCAGTTGGTGTCATTCATGCCTCCTGATGGGCCCCTCTTTGCTGCCTTCTAGTCTAGGACTAGAAAGTCAAGGTGCAGGTAGGGGAGAGCAGCTTCAGCTCCTCTCCATCTAGAGCTCTCCACACCACTCTGAGCCATGCTATCTTTCTCCATTTGTTTTTTCCTTTCTGTAGAAAGCAGTGGCGCAGAGCAGATATGTAGGTCTACTGCCCAAGCAGATATCTGAGGGGTTGCCAGGCCCCTCGGCCTGCAGGCATGCCCAGTCCTCACTAGTGACTCTCTTGTAGCCCCTCAACTATTCCCGTGGGGGAACACAAGCCGCCATGGGGAAAGAGGAAGGCAAGTTTTTTCTCATGACACTGCATTTTCCTTAATAGCTGATTTCCCTCCCATCTCTCCAATCTTTCTTTCCACTGGTGATGGTGTGTGTCTGTGGGGAGGGGGCTGAGAATGGGGAAAGGATGGGGGAGTAGTGGAGAGGAAGTAGGGGCTGACAAAAGGTCTGGTTTCTGGAACAATTGCTCATCAAATGGTCTGCTGAAAGGTAGCTGTTTGTAGCCACTGGCAGTTCTTTATTTATTTTTACATTTTTTTTTATTTTTTATTTTTATGAGACAGAGTCTCAGTTTCTTGTCTCTGGTAAAGTGCCATGGTGCGTATCTTATAGCAACCTCAAAGGCCTGGGCTCAAGCAATCCTCTTGCCCCAGCTTCCTAAGTAGCTGGGACTACAGGCTCCCACCACAGTGCCCCCCTAATTTTTCTATTTTTAGTTTTTTTAGTAGAGAGGGGGTCTGGCTCTTGCTCAGAGTGGTCTTGAAATCCTGAGCTCAAGCAATTCACCTGCCTCAGCCTCTCAGAGTGCTGGGATTACAGTACAGATGTGAGCCACTGCACTTGGCCTATACTGGCAGTTCTTTAGATTAGAATGTGGGCTCCTTACAGACTTTTTGTTTTCAGGTTTAGGCCTCAGCAGTAGCTCCAGGACAACATGAAAAACCCGTTCCAATGTCCAGTTACACAAGCCTATATTTCTGTTTTGCCCCCCCTTTTAAAGTTTAACAAATTATGGCATGCTATTTAGTTTTATTGATCTTGCTTTTTTCTCCAGAAGTATTTCTTAGACATTGTTTCATGTCAGAATGTATACTTGGGCCTCATTCTTTTTAATGCCTGCACAGTATTCCACAATATGAATGTACTATACTTTATTGTAACCTCTCTAGTGTTAGATATTTCATTTGTCCCTAGTCTTCTGCTATTACAAACAGTGCTGCAATGAAAATAGCCCATGTATACATCTCCTTTCATAAAAACCCTAATAGATGTTTGCCACCCAGTGGATAGTCCTTCTTAATTATGCTACGATTGGCTATACAAACTCTCTCACAACTTTGAAAGTTCTGGGACTTGTTACAAGAATTGACCATTTCTACTGTCTTTAATTGCATCGCTTAGCATGCCATATGCATGTCTGCATTCACAACAATATTTCTGTTCAAAGCTACTTCAAAGGGTAACGTCTTTCACGCAAACTTAAGCAACAATTAGGGATTTACACTAAGCTGGCTGTGGTTCTAGAAGGGTGAATAAGGAAGGAAATAGAGAGTAGTGTTTAGGAATGGAGATCTGAAGTCTTATGTGGCCAGCTGTGAATCTCAGAACTGCCAATTTACATGTATGACTTTAGATCTGTATGACGCTCAGTTTTTCATTCATAAAATGAGATTAATATAGTACTAATGTCATGGGGATGTTGTAGGGATTAAATAAGAAAATAAGCATCATTCTTAGTATAGTTCCTGGCACACAGCAAGTGTCCAATAAACATTAGCTATACATAAAGATTTCTTTCTTTTTTTTTTTGAGACAGAGCCTCAAAAGCTGTCCCCTTAGGTAGAGTGCTGTGGCATCACAGCTCACAACAACTTCCAACTTCTGGGCTCAAGCGAGTCTCCTGCCTCAGCCTCCCAAGTAGCTGGGACCACAGGCACCCGCCATAACGCCCAGCTATTTTTTGGTTGCAGCCATCATTGTTGTTTGGCAGGCCTGGGCTGGATTCAAACCCACCACCTTAGGTGTATGCGGCTGGCACCTTAGCCGCTTGAGCCACTGGTGCTGAGCCTACATAAAGATTTCAATCAAGTGACAATTGGATGTAAGGAAACTTTAGCCAGGCCTAAATTCATTCCTGATAAGTATAGACAGTTGGCTCACAGCTTTCTGTGTTATTCGGCATGGGCAAATTTCTTGATTTCAAATATGTTAAAATGTGATAACATTATTAAATAATATGGAAGTCAAAACATAGACCTCCCAGGTTGGACAGGAGTTCACTATTATCTTTATTAGATTTTCATGTAATAATCATTACCACTTCTTATTGTACGTCAGATATTTTGCATATATTATTTCATTTTTAATTTTTACAAGGACCCATGTGTGATAGATATCACTATGCTTATACTGCAGAAGAGACTGAGGAACTGAGAAATCAAGTGACATGCACAATGGGAAACATTAGTATATTGCAGAACAGGAATTTGCACTCATGTCTTTCTGAAAATTAGAGATTTTTAAACTGCCATACACTTTCCCAATGAAATCTCACTTGCCTACAGCAGAAACAGTTTATTAAAGGTCTTGAATGCCAAGAGCAAGCTTGAACTTAATTTTGGGAGAACTAAGGCAGGGCCATTTTATCTATTAAGCACAGTAGGAACAGTGCTGAGGGACCACAATACTTTTGAGGACCATAAAAATGTTTTAAGTTCTTTTAAAGTCAGAAGAAAAAAGTGAATTTTTAGGTCAAAGAAAGTGTTTTGCTATATAGTATTATACCAATGCAACTGTAAAATATAAATAAATGCAATGCACTTGTACCAATGCAGCTGTAATGGTACAATTACAGTACCATTGTAAATATATATATGAATAAATTATAAATGTATGTGTGTATGTACGTATATATGCATATCTGCAAGCTATAAGGCAAAAGTGCCCAGGGCCCAAGAAAGTCAAATCGTGGCGCTACACCACTATTTTGGGGGGGAGGGCAGCCAATGATAATGGCAGAACAAGTTGCAAGAGAGGAGATGGTGGACAGATTTTGAAAAATGTCACAATTTTTCTCTCTGTTAAGCGCACCCCTAAGCGAAGTTAAAATAGAGATGAAACAGGGCAGATAGAGTCACCTCCTGGCTGCATGATCAAGCGAGTTGATCAAGCTGAGCCTCAGTTTCTCCATCCACACAATGGGGATGTGTGCCTCTGGAGGCTGTTGTAAAGGGCCTCGACTGCTTTGTTCACGGCTATAAACAAAGCAATCAATAAATACACTTTGAATGAATGAATGCAGTAAATGCGTGCTTAGCCCAGCGGCCAGTACACAGGAAGCGTCCAGTAGGTGGTAGTTGCTACCTTTAAAAATAGTAAAGTCTCCAAGACATAGGAGCGCCCCACCAAGTTCGACACGAAGCGGCGCAGTAACTTCCCCAGGAGTCGAGGACACGCGTCTGCGCTTGCGCAAAAGCGCTTTCCACTGGCCTTTCAGGCTCCAGACTCCTAGGGGCGGGCCTCAGCGCCGGCGCGACGAGTACAGAGGGTAGGATTAAGGAAGGGGCGTGGCTAGCAAGCGGGTCTCTGCCACCCTCTTCCGGGCTCCGCCAGCTGCGCGCGCACCTCCCCCCCTTCTTTTGTGGTCCGACCCATTGCGAGGGTGACAGGAAACCCTGTGCAGGGAGCGCCGCCATCTTGGACCAGCCCGAGGAAGATCCTGAGGGAGCCGCAGGAGCAGTCGCCGCTGCCACCGCTACTGCCTCCGGCGCGGGTGCACCTCTTGGCCAGTCCGCCTACCTGCCGGGGCCTCGGCCGACCGCCGCCGCCCCCTCTTCCGCTGCGTCTGCACTTCTTTTCCTCCTCCTGACGCCCCCCTCCCGCCCGGAAAGCTGCCCAGCCACCAGCAACCCCCCAGGTACCCCAGGCCTTCCGCAGTGTCCGTCCGGCCGAGGCCGCCTCGCCCGGCTTTTCCGAGGGACGCGGGTGTGGACCGCAGAGCGCCGTGTCGCGCAGGCGGCGCCCCGGGGCCGGGACTCTTGAGGCCGCGGCGAGCCCCGGGGTCGTCGGTGAGCGCCGTGGCGCCGGCCTGACAGGACGCCGGTGCGGGGGCGGAGGTGGCCCCGGCGGTCCCCTTACCCGGGCTGCCTCGCCCTCCCCACTCCGAGGCGTGCGGGGAAGGGTGTGTTCCGGCCTCGCCTTCCCCGCCTCCTTGGCCCAGCCGGGCAGGACCGCATCTCCGCAGGCCCCTCTCGCGCCGCCTTCCCGCGGCTGCAGACACCCCCGCGGGGTTTGCCCACGCGTGCGCGCCTTCTTGCAACCCGCGAGCCCGGGACGTGGCATTCTCACCCTCGGGCCGCTTCTGGCCCTGCGTACAAAAGGCGGCGTCTGGGACTAGCTCTGGTGTCCTTGAAGGTGTGGGCGGCCTGTGTTTGGACCCGAGCTGGGACGGGGTCTTGGGGCCTGTGTTTTCGGGGTTCTGGTTTTGGTGAGTCCGTATAAGGTCCTGGGACGTCTTAGAAGGCCCTGAACCTACATAGCGACTGAAAATAACGAAGAAAAAGTTTTGGCATGTGTAGAATTTAAGATGAGACGACAGGACGGGAGTGTTTCGAGTGTTTGCGCTCTGTGTGCCAGGCACGGATTTAGGTGCTTTCATACATATTTATCTTGCCTCGGTTGGCCCTTGAAAATAAAAGTTATGTTGTCCCCATTTTATAAGTGAGGAGACTGAGGCCAGCAGTTGGGATATGGTGGGGTAACAATGGTGCTTACAAACTGGCCTTTGCCCACACTGGCTGGTGTTTTCTGTACTACATTCACAGTTAGGCTACGTTTTCAGACATGATCATTTAAAATGTAGCTAAAATTCCTTTTTTCATCTCTTTGCATTGGGTGACAGCCAATTACCCCTTTATAATCTAAAGTCCATCTTGTCAGCCACTACATTGCCTAATGTTCATGCCCACAACCCCAGCGGGGGATGGCAGGATTTTCATTTTATGTGAGGAGAGCTGGGTTCTGTCTTGAGAGGCAGGTTCTTTCCTGGTGGTCCCGTGCTAAGTGTCAGAGCCAAGATCTGAACTCTTGTAAAGTTTGCTAGTCATTTCATTATTATTTCAACTGCCTTTTATTTAAATATGGTTAATAACTTGACCTTGCGATAATCCAGTTCTCACCCCTATTCCCCAAGCCTTTTCAGTTTTCTGGAGTTCTGCTTAGTTGGTTTTACTTGGTCATGCCTTGAGGCATGTAGTGGGTAAGAGTTTTGGAGTCATACTGCCAATGGTTGCCACTTTGTAATTAGTTAAGTGACCTTAAGCAAGTTACTTAACCTCTCAGTCTCAGTGTGCTTATCTATGAAGGGGATAATTGTACCTACATTTTAGAATTGTTGCTAGGATTAAATGGGGTTTAATCCCAAACTAAGAAAGCCCTTAGCTTGTTGATTGGCATATATTAAGTGCTGTAGTACCTTTAACAGTGCAAGGCACATAGTAGGTGCTAAACCTCTGTTGAATGAATGAGAACTTCCCTTAGCTTTGGAGAACTGTAAGGTTAGACCTGGGCTTTAATCTAGTTCTCCATTTAGTAGTGTATGACCATACCAGTAGGTATATCATTTCTATAACTAGGTTTCTTTATTTGTAAAGTGAGTGTTTAGAAGATAGCTGATGCATATTAGGTGCTCAATAAATGGCAATATTGTAAAGATGTATAATCACATACACTAATAGCTGTTAATAATTCCTTGGAATTAAAGCTATATTTTTAAAAGTTTTCACTTTTTATATTTCATATTAAACTTTATAATTGTTGCATACTTCATCTTTGCAACAGAATCTGGAATGTGCTTGCTGATATTTATCAGTATCATATATCTTTGCACAGTGATACATAGCAAGATGTTGCACTATTCGGGGAAACTTTTTGGTTAAGGCAAAATGTTAAAACTAGAGCTGTTGAAAGCTGTTTCTTTCTTTTTTTTTGCAGTTTTTGGCTGGGGCTGAGTTTGAACCCACCACCTCCAGCATATTGGGCCAGTGCCCTACTCCTTTGAGCCACAGGCGCCTCCCTGTTTCATTTTTTTTTAAAAAGGTTGAAACATTTTTGTATGGTTAAACACGTTAGGCATAGCTGAAGACAGTAATTTATAAATACTATTTCAAGGTATTGGAGATACTGTACTTTTAAAAAACTTTTATTTTAGACAATTTTAAATGTATACAAAATAAAGTGGGATACTGAATGTTCATTTACCCATTAGCCAGTGTCAACAGTGATCAGTCCTGGCTTCATCTATACACACTTGCCTCCTCCCTGTTAATTTTGAAGCAAATCTCAGATATCATGTCATCAGTAAAATTTTCACTATTATTAATCCTTCTAACTCTAGTAGTAAGTGCAATATGAGTATTGGTTTTTCTTTCTTTCTTTTTTTTTTTTTTTAATACTTCTGGGAAGAGAGTTACACAGTTGGAGTAGTTTATTTCCTGTACATGGCATACTGTCATAATTAGCTGGAAGATTTGCCTTTTTTGACACATTAAGCAATCCAGTTATTTCTATTATTCATATCATATAGAAATTGATATTAAATATATCTTTTCAAAAATGAAGCTTGTATTTTTAAGTGGGACTGAAGAGTGGGTAGGTTATTTTAAGAGATTGTATTGCTTTTGAGAAAAAGAAACTGACCATTAATTTTGATTAGATTAAGTTAATGGATCAACTGCAGAAGTTTTGTGTCCACTGGACCGACAAATCAGGTAGCATTTTAATGGCCTTCTAAGTAAATCAGAATGCTTCTATTCTTGAATTCCATGAAGGCAGAAACAATGTTGTCTTTTTTTTTTTTTTTTTGAGACAGAGCCTCAAGCTGTCCCCCTGGGTAGAGTGCCATGGCATTACAGCTCACAGCACCCTCCAACTCGTGGGCTCAAGTGAGTCTCTTGCCTCCGCCTCCCAAGTAGCTGGGACCACAGGCGCGGGTTGCAGCCGTCATGTCATTGTTGTTTGGCGGGTCTGGGCTGGGGATTCAAACCCGCCACCTTAGGTGTATGTGGCTGGCGCCTTAGCCGGTTGAGCTATAGGTGCCAAGCTGTCTTTTTTGATCACTATTATATTGTCAAAGTCTAGCACAATATTTTGAACTTAGTAGGTACTCAACAAATATTTTTGTGTTGCAATCACAAAAGTAGTGTATCTGGTTTTATTTTATTTTATTTTTATTTTTTTTTTTTTTGAGACAGTCTCAAGCTGTTGCCCTGGGTAGAGTGGGATCATAGCTCACAGCAACCTCAAACTCAGGCTCAAGTGATCCTCTTGCCTCAGTTTTTCTATTTTTAGTAGAGATGGGGTCTCGCTTTTGCTCAGGTTGGTCTAGAACTGGTGAGCTCAAGCAGTCTACCCACCTTGGCTTCCCAGAGTGCTAGGATTACAGGCATGAGCCACCACACCCAGTCAGTTCTAGTGTTTTGTTTTGTTTTGTTTTGTTTTGTTTTCAGTTTTTGGCTGGAGCCGGGTTTGAATCTGCCATCTCCGGTATATGGGGTCAGCGCCCTACTCCTTTGAGCTACAGGTGCCGCCTGGTTCTAGTGTTTTTAACAAAATGTCTTGGATGTAAAAAAAAAACAAACTTAAACCAGTTGAAATAGTAAGGACAAGAATTTAAATTACATGAAATATTTAGTTGGTTGTTTTTTTTCCACCATTATGTTTTGAATCATCTTTGTAAAAATTGTATAGTAACATAGGTTCTGAGGAGTAGGATAAAATAGCTTATGTAATGTTGAGAAAGTCAGACAGTACATAAGTGTTTATGCTTAGGACTTAAAGTGAATACCCTCGCCTATTAGCTGTTAGTTTTTTTATTTTGAGGCCAGTCATATGATTGTCTTCATCTGATGTTCCCCTTATTATCAGTAAATGCAGAAGTAATGTTGGAAATGTTATGAGTGGGTTTTTTTTTTTTTATTTTTGGTTTGGTTATTCTTTAACCTGTTTAAGAAATATGTAGAAAAGTGCTTTTTACAATATTTGTTCTTTATTTTCTCTACTTTGCACATTTTAAAACATACTACCAAACAAATACATTACATGCTCATAAAGTCAGTGCAGGGATGTGTAAAGAAAGTTAATTTCCCTCTTCCCTTTTTCTCCTCTTAGCCCAAGTATTCATTTTTTACAGTTTGGTGTGTATTCTTTCATATTATTTATATACATATGGGATTGAATGTGTGTGTGTTTGAAAATGGGATATGCTATTGCTTGGCAGTACTCTAAAACATGTTGTTTTTTCACTTAACAAAATTATGGATATATTTCCCAGTTAACTGGGAAATTAAAAGAATTTTTTTAAATTTTTCTAAAAAAATTTAGAAAAATTTTTTTTCCTTTTCTCGCCCTCTTTTTTTTTTTTTTTTTAAAAAGAGACAGGGTTTTTTTTTTGTCATCCAAGCTGTTGGAGTGCAGTTGTATGAGCATAGCTCATTACAACCTTGAACTCCTGGGCTCAAGTCATCTGCCTCCCAAGTAGTTGGACTACAGGCATGTGCCACAATATGACTAATTTTTATATTTTTAGTAGACACAGGGTCTTGCTCTTGCTCAGGCTGGTCTTGAAATTCTGAGCTCAAGGGATCTTCCTGCCTTGGCCTCCCAGAGTGTTAGGATTATGGGTAAACTATCGTGTCCAGCCTAGTTTGAATTATTTTTAAGAATTTTTAAAATACTGATTACTTTACAAAATGTTGCAAAATTTCAGATTTCCACAGGCAGTGTGTATGAAAATGTCTACACATCTGTACTTGCACATTTCAAAAGCATTGATTTATATGTCTTATAATTTTATTTGGGAAGGTGTTCTGATTCATTCTGTTTTTGTCGTAACAATGATTAATCTTTTGTGTGTTTAGTAACCATTTAGATTTAAATGTATTGATCTGGAAATAATGTCCATGACTTTTTTAAATGAAAAAAAAGTACTGAGTTTTATGTGATGGCATACTCCATTTTTAAGTATATTTCTCAACAGTGGTATATTTCACATTAACGAGATCAGGTTGAGAAATTCTTTGTTAAAGCAATATTAAGTATAATTAATATATTAAAAGGTTCACTTGAATACATGTTATAACTGTTATTATCATTTAGTATTAAATTTTTAGTGTGTATTTAGTAAACATTTTTCTTTGACAACCAGGAAGTTTAAAACTAAGTTTTACATGCACTGACAGTAATACGGTTACCCTAAGTTTTTAGTGTATTTATTCTCTCTCTTTCTCTGATTTTGATTTTTCACTTTTATTTTATCAATCTACATATGCTTGTAATAAACTACCTTAGATAGAAAAAAACCTAGTCTTTTTTTTTTTTTTTTTGAGCTGTCCCCCTGGGTACAGTGCCCTGGCATCATAGCTCACAGCAACCTCCAACTCCTGGGCTCAAGTGAGTCTCCTGCCTCAGCCTCCCAAGTAGCTGGGACCACAGGCACCTGCCACAACGCCCAGCCATTTTTTGGTTGCAGCCATCCTTGTTTGGCGGGCCCGGGCTGGATTTGAACCCGCCATCTTCAGGTGTATGTGGCTGGTGCCCTAGCCACTTGAGCCACAGGCACTGAGCCAAATCCTAGTCTTTATAATCAGGCCTGGGTTCAAGTTCCCATTTACTAACTTTGTAACCCTGGCCACATTAGTGAATTTCTTGAAATCTCAATTTCAGTTTTTGCATGGACATAATGTTAATGATTATGCAAAGTCATAATAATCAAGAATTATAAAAGATAGATTAGGGAAAAGCAGTATACCTTGTCTCATGGTTTACTCAAATATAAGTTCCCTTAAGAAACTTTTTTGTAAGTAGATACAGTAATTATAAATTACTACTAATGTTACTATTCATTTGTATCTGTAAATTCTGATCACATGAATTTATTTACTTATTTATTGCAGTTTTGGTTGGGGCTGGGCTTGAACCTGCCACCCCTGGTATATGGGGCTGGTGCCCTACTCCTTGAGCCACAGGCACTGCCCGATACTTATTTATTTTTTGAGACAGACTCTCAAGCTGTTGCCCTCACTAGAGTGCTTTGGGGTCACAGCTCACAGCAACCTCAAACTCTTGGCCTTATTTATTTATTTATTTATTTATTTTTTTTTTTGAGACAGAGTCTCAAGCTGTTGCCCTCACTAGAGTGTTGTGGGGTATTTATTTATTTTTTGAGACAGAGTCTCAAGCTGTTGCCCTCACTAGAGTGCTGTGGGGTATTTATTTATTTTTTGAGACAGAGTCTCAGGCTCTTGCCCTCAATAGAGTGCTGTGGGATCACAGCTCACAGCAACCTCAACTCTTGGGCTGATTCCCTTGCCTCAGCCTTCTAAGTAGCTGGGACTACAGGTGCCTGCCACAATGCTTGGCTATTTTTGTTGTTGTTGCAGTTGTCATTGTTGTAGCTTGCCCAGGCCAGGTTCAAATCCGCCAGCCTCAGTGTATTGTGGCTGGTGCCCTACCTACTCACTTAGCTATAGTTGCCACCCAAGATCTCATGAATTTAATTCCTTAATACTTCTTATGTAGAGTATTAGAAGCAAGTGAGTGAATGCTACAGAGCTTCATGGTACATGTCATAACCATGTGTAGGGGGCAAGATGATATAGTGGTTAAGGGAGGAATCTCTGCAGTGAAAACAGCCCTAGGCTTAGTACAGATTTAGCTGTGTGACCTGTTTATTACCTGTTGAGTCTATTTCCTCATCTGTAAAATGAGGATAATAGTAATATCCTTATACATATTATAAGGATGATAGCAGGGGTTAAATGAAATTGCATGTAAAGTATTTAGCATATTGTCCGGCATATGTTAAGTACCCAATAAATGGTAACTATAACAATTGTTTTTGTTATTAGTTTACAAGTTGTAAACTTGTTATGTATTTAATGATACCTGTTGTCTGAAATGTAGTACTCTTTTTTTCTTAAATCTAAGATATTAAAGATCTTATCTACATATGAACTTTATTCAAATGCTTTTTGTAAAAAAAGGTAGAAATGTTTTTAATCATTGCAGTACTTGATATACAAGTTATAGAATATTACCAAGGTTTTTTCTTTTTTTATGGGAGATGGTTAATGTTGAGTGGACTTGTGTTTTCAGAATGTTTGAACTAGACCGACATTTCCTGTCCTTTTTTTTTTTAACTTTTGAGTTCCCTAGGTAAAGCAAAAACACTCTTAAATAATAGGTTTTCCAAAGCTAGGTGAAAATATATTCCTTACCTTAACAATGGTATGTTTCCTGTTAGAGAAATGAGGTTGAGAAATCCTTTGTTAAAGGATTAGCAAAGTTAATGTTTAAAAGGGACCACTTGAATATACAGTAGAACCTCTGTAAGTTGATGTAAGGAGGTGGTCAACATAATGAACTAGCCCTACTATACCAATACCTATATGAGATGCATGTCTAGTCTATGACAATTAAGTCAACTTAAGGAGGTGGTCAACTATGGAGTTTCTACTGTAGTTCTACTGCAGATTTTGAGTGAATGTATCAATAAAGTATGGGAATATATGTAAACCCAGCTAATATCTTCTTGGAATAAGAAAGGGAGGAGCTGTTGTAGGTGTGGGTGGCTAGTGTTGGATGTTTTCTGCCTTCCTTGTCTACTGAAATTAGTAAGTTTGAATAGTTTTCCTTTAACTTGACTTTCAGGGTTTTTAATTTGCAACTTTGTAAAGAAACTTGAACCAGAAAATTGTATAGTGAGACAGAGACAAAGTACTGGTATTCAATCTAAAATAGTACATCATTTCTTTCATTTGGAAATAGTTTGTACTGTATTAATGCTTGTAATTAAAATTCAAAATTAGTGAATTAATGCTTTGTGTGATAATTAACAGAGACATAAATTAGTACTAGAATTTTTTTTTTTTGGTAGTTTTTTGTGAGGGCTGGATTTGAACCCACCACCTCTGGCATATGGGGCTGGTGCCCTACTCCTTTGAACCACAGGCGCTACCCAGTACTAGAATTTTTTTTTTTTTTTTTTTTTTTGGAGACAGTCTCACTCTGTCACTTTGAGGGGGTTCATGGGATCCTCTTGGCCTCAGCCTCCCGAGTAGCTGGGACTACAGGCACCTGCCACTTGCTCTTCCTTGCTCAGGCTGAAAGCTCATACTGTCTACATGCCTTGGCCTCCCAAAATGTTAGGATTATAGGTGTGAGCTACTTCACCCTGCCTAGAATTGGATTCCAATTTCATGATTAGTCATTAGAGAATTTGAAGAAATTGGGATTATTAACAGCCATAGTGGAAGGAAGCAAAGTATGTACAGCTACTAGGTAGAAGAGCAAATGGAAATAGGAGAATCAAGGGGAAGAGCACAAGAGAAAGTAATTTGGAGGCTGGGCATAGTAGCTCATACCTGTAATCCTAGCACTCAGTGAGGCCTAGGCGGGTAGATTACTCAGAGCTCATAAGTTTGAGACCAGCCTGAGGAAGAGTAAGACCCTGTCTCTTAAAAAAATAGCCGGGTGTTGTGGCAGACATCTGTATTTCTAGCTATTCGGGGTGGCTGAGGCAAGAGAATCACTTGAGTCCAAGATTTAGAGATTGCTGTGAGCTATGACGCCAGTACTGTACTGAGGGTGACAAAATGAGACTCTGTCTCAGAAAAAAAAAAAGGCCAGGCATGGTGGTTCACACCTGTAATCTTAGCACTCTGGGAGGCCAAGGCAGGTGGATTGCCTCCGCTCACCAGTTCAAGACCAGCCTGAGTTAGAATGAGACCCTGTCTCTTAAAAAAAAAAAAAAAAGCCAGGTGAGTAGTTGGCTCTTATAGTCCCAGCTACTTGGGAGACTGAGGCAAGAGAACACTTGAGCCCAGGAATTTTTTTTTTTGAGACAGAGCCTCAAGCTGTCCCCCTGGGTAGAGTGCCATGGCATTACAGCTCACAGCAACCTCCAACTCCTGGGCTCAAGCGAGTCTCTTGCCTCCGCCTCCCAAGGAGCTGGGACCACAGGCGCCT
>CAUYTI010051278.1:0-17855 GCA_963575145.1 Galago senegalensis
CACTGGAGATGGGTTTTTATGCCCTAATCCCCAGGCCCTGTTCCATGCTGACCAGGGATACCAGGTCATCAACAGAGTTGCCTTCCACAGAAGTCTGTCCACCTGCCTCTGGAGCTTAAAGAGAGCATATAGTTTGTGAAGAAGCATACAGCTGTGAGATTTCACTCTACAGTTCACGCCACAACACTGACTTCTGCCCCAGCCACTTTCCTTAGCATTTTATTGCAACCCATAGTACCCTTCGAGAAAGTGTATAAAAGCTTCCCTGACCATTGTTTTGGGGCCACTCTCTTCTGCGACCACTTTAATGGTAGGAGTGACCCAAGCATATGCCCGATAGAGAAATAAAACTCCTTGGTTTTCCATGTGTGCATGGTCTCTCAGTGGCATATTGGGTCCTAACAAGGCAAGTGGTGGGGAATGACTATAAATACAGATGAAGTTTTACTGGCTTACCTGCCACTTACCTCCTGCTGTGTGGCCCAGTCCCTAACAGGCCATGAACCAGTACCAGTCCACAGCCTAGGTGTTAGGGACCATAGATCTACAAGATAGCCGGAGGAAGGAGTGATCTGGGTATCCATGAGTAGCACTAATGACTTTCACATTCCACTTATTAGTAAGTGGCCAAGTAGGGATTCAAAATTCAGATCTGACAACTACCCATTCATCCATTCATCCAACTATTTATCTATCCATCTAATAAATATATTGAGCACCTTTTTCTTCCCATCTTCTCCTGTCCCTCCTTCATTTCTCCCTTCCCTTCCTCTTTTGCTACTATTCCCCTGCTCCTCTTTTTCCTTATCCTCCTCTTCTAATTACTACGTTATTATTACTTACACTGAGAGGAACTGTAGTAACTTCTGGAGACAAAATGACTAAGACCACACTCTGCCCTCATAGAATGCATATTCAAGTGGAAAGAACAAATCATGAAATAAGCAATTGCAATATATTGTGAAAAGAGCTAGAATGTGCCAGGGGTCACGGGAGCACATAGGGCAGGCAAATAACCCCAAATTAGGGTACTGCAAAAGTTTCTGGGAGAAAGAAAAGGCAGAGAAGAAGGGTAGGAAAAAAGCAAATGGGTATCTCTCTGGACAGGCAGACAAGGGAAAGGTCACGGCAAACTGGGAGGACACATGAAGGAATTGGGTTGTTTCTTTTTTCTTTCTAATTTCAGCTTAATATGACCATACAGATAAGTAGGTTGCATTGTTTGCAACCTTAGATAGAGTCTAAGTTGTAGTTGTGCCCTCACAAGCAGGCGTGCCATGTACCCTGATATTGTGCTGATTAGTTGAGAGCACACCAATCCCTCTCCCTCCTTCTCTGTCCCTTCTCTCCTCTTCCCTCCCCCTCCCCCTTGAGTTTAATTGTGTTTTTCTCCTTTGTGGGCATATATTTGTCTGTCTACTGCTTTCATATTAGAATTGAGTACGTTGGGTACTTGCTTTTTTATACTTGTGATACTTTACTAACTAGAATGTCTTCAACTCTATCTAGATAAATACAAAAGATATAAAGTCCCCATATTTTTTATGGATGAATAGTATTCCATGATGTACATATATCATAGTTTATTCTTCCATTCATGGGTTGATGGGCACTTGGGTTGATTCCACATCTTGGTGATTGTGGATTGAACTGGGATAAACATTCTAGTGCCTATGTTCTTATGGTAAAATAATTTTTTCTTTTGGGTAGACACCTAGTAATGGGATTGTGGAATCAAATGGAAGGTCCATTTTTAGTTCTTTATTCTTTTACTTTAGTCCTCTATTTTTTACACTTCTTTCCAAAAAGGGTGTATTAGTTTGCAATTCCACCAACAATGTGAAAGTGTTCCCTTTTCTTCACACCCATCCCAGCATCTGTAGCTTTGAAAATTTGTGATGTGGGCTATACTCACTTGGGTTAGGTGATATCTCAAGGTGGTTTTGATTACTTCTCACTGATAATTAGGGAAGATGGACAGAGAGAATTATGAAACCCTGAGAAAAGAAATAGCAGAAGACATTTACAAATGGAAGAACATACCACGCTCTTGATGGGGAAGAATCAACATTGTTAAAATGTCTATACTACCCAAAGCAATCTACATTTAATGCAATCCCCATTAAAATACCAACATCATACTTTGAAGAACTTGAAAAAATAGTTCTTCATTTTGTATGGAATCAGAAAAAACCCTGTATAGAAATGGCAATTCTCAGCAATAAAAATAAATCTGGAGGCATCAGTTTACCTGACTTCAGGTTATATGACAAGTCCACAGTAATCAAATCAGTGTGGTATTGGCAAAAAAACAGAGACATGGACATAGGGAACAGAATAGAAAACTAAGAGATGAAACCAGCCTCATACTGCTATCTGAGCTTTGATAAACCAAAGTATACACTGAAGAAAAGAATCCCTATTTAATAAATGGTACTGGGAGAACTGAGGCATGTGTCTTCTTAAAGGTAACACTCTTGTTAATTGGGGGATGGAATAAAGGAAGACATAAATTAAGAGACCAGTTGAGAAGCAATTGTACTTATTCTAAGACATGGCTTGGATGTGGCTATGATGATGAGTGGTTTTCAAAGGACTGAGAATTGACTGGATATGGGAATGCCCAAGTTTCAGTTTGCCTAACCAAGCGGATGGTTTTGCCATTTCCTGAAGTGAGGACAATGGAGAGGAGCAGAAAGGGGAAACCAAGTCTAGTTTTGTGACATGGTAGTTGGGGTACCATTGTGCCATCCCAATCGAGATGTCTGGTAGGCAGGCAGTGCTGCAGTTTCAAAGCTCAGAAGAGAATCTAAAGGTGGAGAAGGAGATGTGGAAGTTGTCAGGCTACCTCAGACAACTGATTCCAAAGCCTAAGGGTGTAAATTCTCAAATAGACTGGCTGGATCAGACTGAATAACTGTGAGGAATTGTTTATTCCACACTTACTTCCTACTCACTCCATGTTAGATGCTGGGTGTTTCATAGTGAATACTTTAACCATGGTTCCTTCCTGTTGGGTCTAGTAGATACCTCCTAGGTTCAAGATTCCATGGTTAACAATATGCAAAAAAAGATATAGTATTTACATTACCATGGCAAACCATTGCTTTCCCTCTTTCCAATTACACACATAGACACAAACACACATGCAAATGCCTAAGTCCTCCATGCAAAGTAAAGAAAGACATTGATTGTCTTTGTTATTGATCATAAGATTGTTCAGCATTGCTTCAAAAAATTGTCAATATTTCTGCCAAAGAAATATGGTGTGGTTTGGAACCAATTCTACCAGCTACCTCTGGAAAGGGAGGATTGTTGGAAAACAAGACAAACGAGCCACAAAAGGGACATATATCAGCCAGTTCAATCCAGCAAACAGGGCCAAGATGCTAGTCTCTGAGTCAGAAAGTAATCAACTCTTACAAAGTGAAATGCTGAGCGGCAGCACTCAGCGTTCAGCCCTTATTGTGCTGGAGAGGGAAGGTTCCAGGCTGCCATTGGGCAGAAGAGTCCCTGAGGGTCGTCCACGTTCAGCAGAGCACTTAGGGTAAGACTTGACCTAGGAATTCCATTTGTAGATGTATGTTTTAGAGAAACACATGGCCTAAGGAGGCAAACACAAGCGTATTTACAGAAGCAATGCTTCTAATGGTGAGAAAATGGAAGAAAGACTCAAAAGAAACAACCTCAGTGATTATCAATTAAGAAATAGATAAATAAATCAGGCTATATCTAGAGTGTGAAATCTATGCCACACTCTAAAAATGAAGTGGTACTCCATGTACTGACATGTAAGAAATCTAAGACTTTAAAGAAAACTTACCCTTATTTTTCAAGGTATGATATACATAAAGCAAAAAAGATCACTACCACACTATGAAGATGTAAGAGTCCCATCACCTTGTCTGTGATCTATCTGTATAATTTTGTCTTTGCAAGAATGTCATAGAAATGGAATTATACAGTATGTGACTTTTTGAGCCTGGCTACTTTCACTTAATGTAATGAATCTGAGATACAATCATGTTGTTGTGTGTTTTTCAGTAGTTAATTCTTTTTTATGTTGCTTTTTAATATTTCATTGTATGAATGTACTGGTTTCCAGTTTATCTATTTCCTACTTGAGGAGCTTGAAATTATTTTCAGCCCCTCCCCAACTTCTCTTTCTCCCTCCCCTTCCCTCTCTTTGTCCCCTTTCTCCCTCCTCTTCCTCCTTTGGCTTTCAAATAAAGCACTATAAACATTCATACACAGCTTTTAAAATACTGAACTGTAACTCACATCCTTTAAGATGCATCATTTTAAAGTGTACTATTTGGTAGTTTTTACCTGATCCAGAGACTTGTGCCATCATCACCACTATTTTTGTCACACCAGTAAGAAATCCCATATCCATCAGCATCTACCCCTGATTTCCTTCTCCCGGCCTATGGCAACCACTAATCTATTTTCTGTCTCCATCACTTTTCCTACTTAGCAATTTCAGGTAAATGGATTCACAAAGTATGTCAACTGGCATCTGACTTCTTTCACTTAGTTTGTTTTTAAGGTTCAGCAGCATTGCAGTGTGTCTCACTATTTCTTTTTATGCCTGAAAATATTACATTGCATGGGCATAGCACACTTTGCTTATTCATCTATCGGTTGATGGATATTTTGGTTGTTTTCAATTATCACAGCGGTTCTCAGTCTTCCTAATGCCATGACCCTTTAATACAGTTCCTCGTTTTGTGGTGACCCTCAACCATAAAATTATTTTCTTTGCTACTTCATAACTGTAATTTTGCTACTGCTACCAATTGTAATGTAAATATTTGATATGCAGGATGGTCTTAGGCGACCCCTGTGAAAGGGTCATTTGATCCCCAAAGGGGTTGTGACCCACATGTTGAGAACCACTAACTTATAGCTTTTTTATTTACTTTTTTTTGGAGACAGAGTCTCACTGTGTCACCCTTGGTAGTATGCCATGGTGGCCATAGCTCACAGCAACCTCAAACTCTTGGGCTTAAGCTATTCTCTTGCCTCAGCCCCCCAAGTGGCTGAGACTATGGGCGCCCACCACACACCCAGCTGTTTTGTTGTTGTTGTTATTGTTGTTGCAGTTGTCACTGTTGTTTTTTTAGCTGGCCCGGGCCAGGTTTGAACTCGCCAGCCTTGGTGTATGTGGCCAGCACCCTGCCCACTGAGCTATGGGCACCGCCCCATTATAGCTTTTGTGAGTAATTCTGCTGTGAAGACTTATGTAAAATTTTTGTATGGATTTAGGAGTTCAATTCCCTTTGAGCAGAATCAGTAGATATTTCAGTAACTCCACTGTGTGGAAATGTCAAACTTGTTTTCAGTGTGGCTGCAGAAAATTATGTCCCAACCAGCAATGTATGAGGGTTTCAATTCCTTCATATCCTAGTCAATACTTGTATTATCTGTTTTGTTGATTCTAGTGTTGAATTAAAATAACATGTAGGGATGAATTTCTACATCTTAAATGTCCTAATTGGAAAGCAAGAACTGCAATTTAGGGCATGCCTACATGCAGACTGAGAGGTCTTTGGTATGTCCCAAAGAGAAGGCTGAAAGTTTTATTAGAAAGAGAAATGTTACCAATTGTTTTGAAAGAAAATTCATCGGCAATAGAGAAGCTTTGGGAGCTGGAAAATCCTGACTGGAGAGTGACAACAGGTGAAACCAGTCAGAGTTATGGTAGGTTGTTTCAGCAGTTAGGAGGTAGAACTAGACTTTGGGTTACAGCAGGCTGTTTGAGTAGCAGGGCTCATGAAAAATTTTATCCTTGGAGCAAGTGTTTCCCCTTAGCCCCTTGACTCTGATTTGTTGGGCTTGCTAAGAACAACCCAATTTGTACAATTAACTTTCATACTAGCCATCTTAGTGCATGTGAGCTGTTGTTTCATGCTTTGCACCTAATGAATCTTTGAATCATTAGGGCTTATGACTAACTAAGCACTTTTTCGTGTGCTTATTGGCCATCTGTGTATCTTCACTAGAGACCATCTATTCAAATCCTTTGCCCATTTTTTAAATAGAGTGCTTTTGTCATTTCATTGTTGAATGATAAGAGTTCTTTATGTATTCTGGATACAAATTCCCTGTCAGATTTATGATTTATAAATATATCCTCCCATCCTGGGAGTTGTCATTTTACTTTCTTGATTAACATTTGCTGCACGAATGTTCTTAATTTTGATATAGCCCAATTTATCTATTTTTCCTTTGTTGCTTATGCTTTTGGTGTCATATCTAAGAGACCATTTCCTAATCTAAGTTCACAAAGACTTAGACCTATGTTACCTAATTTGCTGGCTTATAATCGTTTATGATATTCTCTTATAATCTTTAGGCCTTTTTATTTCTCAGACGTCAGTAGTAATGTCCCCTCTTTTTCATTTCTGATTTTAGAAGTTTGATCTTTTTTTCCCCTCAGTTTAGCTAAAGGTGTGTCAATATTAATCTTTTTAAGCAATAAACTTGTTTCACTGAGTTTTTCTCTTTTTTATTCTCTATTTCATTAACTCCAATTTTCATCTTTATTATTTTCTTCTTTCTGCTAAGGTAGAAGGTTAGATGACTAATTTTAAGATGTCTTCTTTTTGTTAATATAGGCATTTAGAGCTATAATTCTCTGTCTTTCCTCTGACACATCTGTATCTCAGACATTTTGGTAGGGTGTGTTTTTATTTTCATTTGTCTCAAAATATTTTAAAATTTCCCTTTTGATTTCTTTTATGGCTCATCAATTATTTAGGAATGTATTGCTTAATTTTCATATATTTGTGAATTACCCAAATTTCTGTTATTAATTTTTAATTTCATTACATTGTGGTTAAAAAAATACACTGTATAATTTCAATCCTTTTAAATTTGTTGAGAATTGTTTTATGATCTGACTTATGATCTATCCTCTAGAATTTTCCATGTAGGTTTAAGAAACTGTGTGTTTTGCTGTTGAGTTAAATGTTCTACAGATGTTTTCTTCCTCAGTGACAGGCATAATTGCCTTATGGTATTGCTCAAGTCTCTATTTCCTCATTTATTTTTTGTGTATTTGTTCCATTCTTGAAGGTGGGGTGGAAATTTATTATGTAAGGTCCTTACTGCATCATTCCTGATGTATTGCTCAGTTGGATACATTGGGATTGTTAGGTCATATGGTAAATATATTTTTAACTTTGCAAACTTTTGATAAGGTCCTATTTATGACATTTTCTCTTATGGATCATGGTTTTGGTATTGTATTTAGAAAACTTTGCCTAATCTAAGGCCATAAAGATTTTTCCCTACGTCTTTTTCTGGAAGTATTGTGGTTTTAGGTTTTGCATTCTGGACTGAAATATATTTTGAGTTAACATTTATATTGTGTGTGAGGTAAGCCTTGAGGTTCACATTATCTGCATTGAGATATACAATGGTCTAATTATAATTTGTTGGAAAAAAACTCTATCATTTATCCATATTAAGTTGCCTCTGGAACTTTATCAAGAAATGGCCATATACATATTGGTCTATTCTACCTGTTCCATTAAACTGTATGTGAATTTTTTCTTTAATAGCAAACTATCTTGACAATCAGCTTTATAGTAAATTTGGGAATCTGATTGTCTGAACCCTCCAATTTTACTCTTTTCTTCCAATTTGTTTTGCCATTCCAGTTTTTTTTTTAAACTTTTCATACAAGATTTAGAATCACTTTGCCAATTTCTATGAACAAAATCCTGTGGACATTTTGATTGGAATTGCACTAACTCTGCAGATCAGTGTGGTAAGAATTGACATCTTAATACTGTCTTCCAATTTCATGAACATTGTCTGTCTCTTCTTTTATTTAGGTATTTTTTATTGCTTTCATTAGTGTTTTGCATATATAAGCGTACTGATATTATACATATTTTGTAAGATTTATACCTAAGGGGAAGGGGCAAGATGGCTGACAGGTACCAGCCTGCAACAGAAGCTCCCACCCAGAAGGAAGGATAAAGTCTAGAAAACACTCAACAAAGTTGAAAACTAGGAGCCCAGCTGAGAGAGAAGAGTGATACCAGCATGACACCTCTGCCAATGCAAGCAGTGACTCCTAGAAAGCAATCTACAGGTACATAATACACCACAAAGGAAAAGTGTCTGTCCCCTCCCCCAAGAAAGTTGTGCTTTTCCTTTGTTTTCTCTTCAACCGCTCCTCTGAGTCTTCTACAGGTGACCGATAAACTGAGGATCTACTATCTCATGCCACGAGTGAGAGCTACTGACAGTTGGGTCTGGTCCCCTGGAGGGACCCTGCTGAGACCCCGAACACCCTCTCCCAGGCACAAAGTGGAACTGGTGTTTGCACTGCCATTTTGAATTTCCAGTCCACCCTTTCACCCCTTGCCTGGAGAGACAGTGAGAGGAGACCCAGGAGCAACGTCCCCTGACCCCTGCAGGACCAAGCCCCTTCCTCGTCCTGCACTGGGAGAACTGCTTGAGCCACATGTGCTTGGCGCAGACTGATCCTGCCAGCCAGTGCATCTTGCACCCAGCCACCTTCCCAGCTGCTGTGCCTGCTTCCTGGGGACTGGTCACTGGTGGGCACCCAAGACTGAGTTCCCCCAGCCAGTGCATCCTGCACTTGGCTGCCTGCCTGGCTGCTGTGCCCACTTCCCAGGGGCTCGCACCGAGGACTGAGTCCTGCCAGTCAGCATCCTGCACCTGGTTGCCTGCCCGGCTGCTGTCCCCACTCCTGGGGGCCCTCAACCGGCACATGCCCAGGACTGAGTCCCACCAGCCAGCAGGTCCCATGCCTGGCCGCCTGCCCAGCTGCTGTCCCTGCTTCCCAGGGGCTGGTTGGGTGCCCACCAGCCAGCAGGTTCTGTGCCCGGCTGCTTGCCCGGCTGTTGTCCCCAGTCCCCAGGGGCTCGCCACCAGCATGTGCCCAGGACTGAATTGTGCCAGCCAGCACATCCCGTGCCCAGCCGCCTGCCCAGCTGGGGAGGGGGGCCTTGGTCCTGGGGGCTCACCAGGGGCTCCCTGGTGGCACACACCAAGGACTGATCCACCCAGCCAGTACATCCCCCCTGCAGCTGCTCACTGGTTGCTAGCCCTGCTCTTTGGGGGCTCCCTGGCCACATGCACCGAGGACTAATCCATCCAGCTAGCACATCCCCTGTGTGACTGCCTGCCTGTTGCTGTCCCCGCTCAGTGAGGGTCTCCCCAGTGGCACACACTGAAGACTGATCCATCCAGCCAGCACATCCCCTGTGCCCCCCAGGGGCTCTGGCATTCCAGGCCTGGTCTGAGAACTGCGAGAGGACAGTCAGTTGAGAGGGAACCACACTGGAGTGGTGATACCCCAAGGTGAAGAGCAACTGCCACAGCAGTGGGAACAATAAGCCTTACACTCCTGAGGCTTTTCCGGGTAGACATGCCCTGTCTCTCTAGATAACCAGAAAAAGCCACTGGCAGAACAGTTTTAGGTGCTGTCTTTGGAAAGGTGCAAATTCAGCATGGGGCACAATCAGTGGAAAAACTCTGGTAACCAGAACAACCAGAGTAGATCAACCTGCCCCCCCCCAGGAAGGATGGAGCATATGCAATTGAAGAGCCCTTCCATAAACAGATGGCTGAGATGTCAGACATTGAGTTCAGAATCTGGATAGCAAATAAAATCAACAGAATGGAGGAAAGGAGGGAACTAGAATTTCAAATTATTCAAAAGCTGTCTCAAGAATTCAATGATTTCAAAGATAAAATGACCAAAGACTATGACACACTGAAGTAAGAGGTTGCAGCCCTCAAAGATCTGAAAGTACGGTTGAATCCCTCAGTCAAAGAATGGAGCAGGCAGAGGAGAGGATCTCTGACACTGAAGACAAAGATTTTGAATGTGCCCAAGCATGCAAAAATGAAGACAAATGGAGAGCTAAAACAGATCACTCATTCAGAGAGCTCTGGGATAATTTGAAGAAAATTAATATTCACCTTATAGAAATCCCTGAAGGTGATGAAGTTGCTTCACAAAACACAGAGGCTCTTCTTCATGAAATTATGAAAGAGAACTTTCCAGACATGTCAAGAGATTCTGAAATTCAGATAGCAGACAGTTTCAGAACCCCAGCACGACTCAACCCAAACAAGACATCCCCCAGACACATCATAATTAACTTCACTAAAGTTAACATGAAAGAGAAAATTCTGAAAGCAGCTAGATGCAAGGAAACCTTAACCTACAAGTGGAAGAATATTAGAATGACTGCAGATCTCTCTGCTGAAAACTTTCAGGCTAGAAGAAGGTAGTCATTGACCTTTAATTTCCTAAAACAAAATAACTTTCAACCCAGAATCCTGTATCCAGCTAAACTGAGTTTCATTTATGATGGAGAAATTAAATACTTTAATGACATTCACATGTTGAAGAAATTTGCCATAACTAAACTAGCCCTCCAGGATATTCTCAGATCTAGCCTCCATAATGATCAGTGCAATCCTCCACCACATAAATAAACCCACTCAGAAAATTTTGATCAAATTCCAATCTCCATAGTGGCAAAAGGATTAAAGATGCCCACGGGACTTCCGAAAAACTTGATACCCCAAATTATACCAGGCTTATTAATGTTCTCAATCAACGTGAATGGCTTAAATTGCCCTCTATAAGAGGCATGGGCCGGCTGACTGGATACAAAAACTCAGGCCAGATATCTTCTGTATACAAGAATCTCACCTTACTTTGAAAGACAGGCATAGACTCAGGGTGAAGGGATGGTTATCTATATACCAGGCTAATGGAAAGCAGAAAAAAGCAGGTGTTGCAATTCTATTTGCAAATACAATAGGCTTTAAATCAACAAAAGTGCGCAAGGATAGATAAGGATGGTTACTTTATATTTGTTAAGGGTAATACTCGATATGATGAAATTTCAATTATCAATATTTATGCACCCAACCAGAATGCACCTCAATTTATAAGAGACACTCTAATAGACATTAGCAGTCTGATTACTCCCAGCTCCATCATAGTCAGAGGTTTTAATACTCCTTCGGCAGTGCTGGATAGATCCTCCAACAAGAAACTTAGCAAAGAAATTTTGTATTTAAACTTAACCATTCAGCATTTGGATTTTTATATAGATTTATATATATATTTTTATAGAACATTTCACCCTAATAAAACTGAATACACATTTTTCTTATCAGCCCACGGAACATACTTGAAAATAGACCACATTCTAGGTCACAAGTCTAACCTCAGCAAATTTAAAAGAATAGAAATTATTCCTTGCATCTTCTCTGACCACCATGGAATAAAAGTTGAACTCAGTAACAACAGGAATCTGCAGACCCAAACAAAAACGTGGAAGCTAAATAACCTTATGCTCAATGATAGTTGGGCCAGAGACAAGATCAAGAAGGAAATTACTGAATTTTTGGAACAAAATGATAATGAAGAGATGAATTACCAGAACCTCTCAGATACTGTGAAGGCAGTCCTAAGAGGAAAATTTATTGCACTGCAAGACTTCCTCAAGAAAATGGAAAGAGAGGAAGTTAACAACTTAATGGGACATCTCAAGCAACTGGAAAAGGAAGAACACTCTGGCCGGGCGTTGTGGCGGGCGCCTGTGGTCCCAGCTACTTGGGAGGCAGAGGCAGGAGACTTGTTGAGCCCAGGAGTTGGAGGTTGCTGTGAGCAGTGAAGCCATGGCACTCTACCCAGGGGGACAGCTTGAGGCTCTGTCTCAAAAAAAAAAAAAAAAAAAAAGAAAAGGAAGAACTCCAATCCGAAACCCAGCAGAAGAAAAGAAATAACCAATATTAGAGCAAAATTAAATGAAATTGAAAACAAAAGGATTATACAACAGATTAAACAAATCAAAAAATTGTTTTTTTGAAAAGGTCAATGAAATTGATAAACCCTTGGCCAACCTAACCAAGAAAAAGAGTTAAATCTCAAATTTCATCAATCAGAAATGGTAAAAACAAAATTACAATAGACCCCTCAGAAATTCAAGAAATCCTTCATGAATATGACAAGAAACTTTACTCTCAGAAATATGAAAATCTGAAGGGAATCGACCAATACTTGGAAGCATGCCACCTCTCAAGACTTAGTCAGAACCAAGTGGAAATGTTGAACAGGTCTATCTCAAGCTCTGAAATAGCATCAACTATACAAAATCTCCCTAAAAAGAAAAGCCCGGGACCAGATGGCTTCATGTCAGAATTCTATCAACTTTTAAAGAGGAACTAGTACCTATACTACTTAATCTTTTCCAAAATATAGAAAAAGACGGAATACTGCCCAACACATTCTGTGAAGCAAACATCACCTTGATCCCCAAACCAGTAAAAGACCCAACAAGAAAAGAAAATTATAGACCAATATCACTAATGAATATTGATGCAAAAATATTCAATAAGATCCTAACAAACAGAATCCAGCAACACATCAATCAAATTATACACCATGATCAAGTGGGTTTTATCCCAGGATCTCAACGCTGGTTCAACATATGTAAATCTACAAACATAATTCACCACATAAACAAATTAAAAACAAAAACCATATGATCCTTTCAATTAATGCAGAAAATGCTTTTGATAATATCCAGCATTTTCATGATCAGAACACTTAAGAGAATTGGCATAGAAGGGACTTTTCTCAAATTGATAGACGCCATCTACAGCAACCCCACAGTCAATATTATATTGAATGGAATTAAACTGAAGTCATTTTCACTCACATCAGGAACCAGGCAAGGCCGGCCATTGTCTCCATTGCTCTTTAACTTTGTAATGGAAGTTTTAGCCATTGCAATTATGGAAGAAAAGGCAATCAAGGGTATTCACATAGGATCAGAAGAGATCAAACTTTCACTCTTCGCAGATGACATGATTGTATAACTGGAAAACACCAGGGACTCTACTATAAAACTCTTAGAAGTGATCAAGGAATACAGCAGTGTCTCAGGTTACAAAATTAACACCCATAAGTCAGTAGCCTTTATATATACCAACAATAGTCAAGCTGAAAAAATAGTCAAGAACTCTATTCTGTTCACAGTAGTGCCAAAGAAGATGAAATATTTGGGAATTTACCTAACAAAGGACGTGAAAGATCTCTATAAAGAGAACTATGAAACTCTGAGAAAAGAAATAGCTGAAAATGTTAACAAATGGAAAAACATACCATGCTCATGACTGGGAAAAATTAACATTGTTAAAATGTCTATACTACCTAAAGCAATATATAATTTTAATGCAATCCCTATTAAAGTTCCATTGTCATACTTTAAAGATCTCAAAAAAATAATACTTCATTTTATATGGAATCAGAATAAACCTCAAATAGCCAAGACATTACATAGAAACAAAAACAAAGCAGGAGGAATCATGCTACCAGACATCAGACTATATTCTAAATCCATAGTGATCAAGGCAGCATGGTATTGGCACAAAAACAGAGAGGTAGATGTATGGAACAGAATAGAGAACCAAGAGATGAACCCAGCTACTTACCGCTATATGATCTTTGACAAGCCAATTAAAAACATTGAGTGGGGAAAAGATTCCCTATTTAACAAATGGTGCTGGTCGAACTGGCTGGCGACCTGCAGAAGACTGAAACTGGACCCACACCTATCACCACTAACTAAGATAGACTCTCACTGGATTAAAGATTTAAATTTAAGGCATGAAACCATAAAAACACTAGAAGAAAGTGTAGGGAAAACTCTTGCAGAAATTGGCCTAGGCAATATTTTATGAAAAGGACCTCCCTGGGCAATTGAAGCAACTTCAAAAATACACTACTGGGACCTCCTCAAATTAAAAAGTTTCTGCACAGCCAAGGCCACGGTAAGAAAAGCAAGTAGACAATCCTCAGAATGGGAAAAGATATTTGCTGGTTATGTATCCAACAAAGCTTTAATAACCAGAATCCACAGACAACTCAAATGTATTAGCAAGAAGAGAACAAGTTATCCCATCTTAGGATGGGCAAAGGACTTGAAGAGAAATTTCTCTGAAGAAGACAGAAGCACAGCCTACAAATATATGAAAAAATGCTCACCATCCTTAATCATCAGAGAAATGCAAATCAAAACTACTTTGAGATATCATCTAACACCAGTAAGATTAGCCCATATCACAAAATCCCAAAATCACAGATGCTGGCACAGTTGTGGAGAAAAGGGAACACTTCTACACTGCTGGTGGGATTGCAAACTAATATGTCCCTTTTGGAAAGTCATCTGGAGAACACTTCGAGAACTAAAAATAGATCTGCCATTTGATCCTATAATTCCTCTGCTAAGTATATATCAAGAAGACCAAAAATCACACTATAATACAGATATTTGTACCAGAATGTTCATTGCAGCCCAATTCATAATTGCTAGGTCATGGAAGAAGCCCAAGTGCCCATTGACCCATGAATAGATCAACAAACTGGTATCTGTACACCATGGAATACTATGCAGCCATAAAGAAAGATGGAGACTTCATGTTTACATGGATGGAGCTGCAATATATTCTTCTTAGCAAAGTATCTCAAGAATGGAAGAAAAAGTATCCAATGTACTTAATTAACCCTATTATGAAACTAATTATTAGCTATCATAGGAAAGCTATAACCCAATTTTAGCCTAAGAATACAGGGAAAGGGGAGAGGGAGAGGAGGGGAGGCGGGAAGATGGGTGGAGGGAGGGTGATTGCTGATATCACGCCTATGATTTATCCTATAAGGGTACATGTGAAACTTTCTAAATGTGAAATATAAATATCTTAACACAACAACTATGAGAATGACATGAAGGCTATATTGGCCAATTGGATGAAAGTATTTCAAATTGTATATGGAAACAACACACTGTACCCCATGAAAGTATTAATGTACACAACTATGATTTAATAAAAAAAATTAAAAAGAAAGATTTATGCCTAAGTATTTTATATCTTTGGTACTATTTGAAATGGTACTGTTATTTTTATTTCAAGTTCCAATTGCTCATTGATAGTATAAAGAAATATGATTGGTTTTTAAAATGTTAATCTTTAATCTTGTGACCTTGTGAAATCACTAGGTCTAATAGCTCTTTTTTGAACATTTTTGGAGATTTTCTACATAGAAATTCACATTGTCTGCAAATAGAGACAGTTTTATGTCTTCCCTTTTATGCATTTTATTACTTTTTCTTACCTTTTTTAAGTAAGGCAAAATTTTCAGTATAGATAAACGTGGTGAAAGGGAACATCCTAGCCTTGTTCCTAATCTTTGGGGAAAAGAATTCAGTATCCTGTCATGAAGTATGTTATTAGCTTGTGGCTTTTTTCTTTTTGGTAGAGAAACTTTCCATGTTAAGAATTTCCCCTTCTATTCAAAATAGAATAGATTAATGGTTTAATTTTATTGACTGCATGTATCGAGGTGATCATATGTTTTTTCACTTTTAGTCTTTTGATGTGATTAATTACCTTGATTGATTTTTGAATGTTGAAATAGCCTGAATATCCTACAATAAACCCCTCTTATAATGTATCATCTTACATATATATTTATATATGTACAAAAATATACATATGCACAATTTGCTAGTATTTTGCCAAGAAATTTTTTATTTCTACTCACGAATGATATTCATCTCTAGTTTTTTCTTAAATTTTTGTTGTTTTTATTTTATTTTAATTTCTCTTTTTAGTCTTGATATCTAGGTAATGCTGGCCTCAGAAAATGATCTGGGAATTTTTTCCTCTTCTTCCATATTCTGAAAGAGCTTGTATATAATTGATATTATTTCTTCCTTGAACATGTGGTAAAATTCACCAATGAATTTATATTTAGCTGATGCTTTTGCAGAGTTTTTTTTTTTTTTAAATCAATATCTGCTCTGTCTTTGATTTCAGGTCTGTTGTGCCATGTCTGAGAGAGGGGGAGAGAGGGAGAGAATGTCTCCATGCCCTTCCCTCTCTCCCAGCTGTAGACTACAGTTGAATGAGCTATAATTCAACTCTTTTGTAGCTTATTGGCAGGATGTACTACATAATTTTCAGGTGAAAAATGAAACTGCAAGGACTCCCTGCTCAAAAATACAAAAAAAAATTCAAGATGGCTACAGAGTACTAAGCCAAATGCAGGCCCCTTCTGGGATTGGACTCCGTGATTGCACAGACTGTGAAGTCATCCTGCCTCCGGCGAGGGGAAAGGTAGGGCATTTTCTTCTGTTCTAACTAAGCCTCACTTTCAGGTAAGAACTTTCTGTGTCCCTGGGTCTTGGAGGTGGGGCCTTCTCAGTGATCCTGCCCACATCCAACCGTGTGTCTGGTCATTAGACAGTGATCTTGTTCCTTTCTCAAAGGTAAAGGGAATTTTTCTGCCCCTTCTCCCAGCTAGAATGGGTTTTCACTAGTTCCCCAGAGGCGACAGAGTGTATCACCCATTCTCAGTGATTCAAGGCATTTGTTCTGTGACAGACTTAGAGGCAAGGGGCAGCGGCGGTGGGGGAGGGGGGTGTCTATGCTTTTCTCACAGTGGCTATTCTGCCTTTCTCCTGGGTCTGCACCCACCAGGGATGCCTCTAAGGATTCATGGTCTGCCTCCATCTTCACCCCATTGATTCCTTGCAGAACAGCTTGCTAATAAGTGCAAACTTCCTTGTCCTGGAATCTTCAGTTGTTCTACATCCTTTCACCTGCCCTTATTTGTCCTTTAGCAGTTTGTTAAACATTTTAGCTGACTTTTTCTTACCAGTGTCTGGTGACATATGCCGCAGGTAAGCTCCATTGCTGGTCATGTGTGTGACCCTGGGTAAGTCAAATCATGGTTGGGGGGAAGGGGAGATGGGGAGGATTTGAGAAGAGAAGATGGGCAAAGACAGGTAAGAATCCCTTACAGGTTTAATTGTGATAGAGGATTGGGTGACTCATGCCATGTAAACTATACAGAAGGCACTCAAGAAATGTAAGGACCCTTATTTCCTTCTGTGTCTCCACTCAATGTAGAATTATGAGCAGGCACATACTCCGTAAGAAAAATTCAATCCTAATTATAATGAGCTTCTTCTGCCCCTGTGTGGTGTGTTCAAGTTATTGCTAGGATTTTTCTCATTTGCCACTTAAATTTGAAGTCATCTCTTTTGCTTCTTGATCCTACATCTGATTTTGTTGTATTTTATTTAGGTTTGTATTACTGTACAGTGTTTCCAGTATATCTGTCTTCCTCAATAGCTTGTAAACCTTTGGAGGGCAGGGACCTACTTCATTCATTCTCTCTTTCTCTCCGTCTCGCTCTTCCCATCTCTCTCCCCCATTTCCATATAGTAGTATCAAGCCTACAGAGCTGCTGTGATGATTAAATTGCTTCACATCTGCAATCGTTTCATAAACTACAAAGTGCTTTCCAGATCAATCCATTCGGCCATTCACACATATGTTACGGTGTCTACAGGCTACACACAGTACGACTAGAAGGCACAACTCCCCCCTGCCTGGCCTTGCAGGTATGGGAAAGAACAAGTGTCAAAAGCTACAAAAAGACTATGGCTAATGTTGGACAAAGTACTATAGATACTTAGAGAAGGCAGGGGAACTTTTGCTGGAGACAGAAGGCAAGCAAACAGCAACACATAACAAGGTTTAATCTGCAGATTGAGAATCTGACCAGGCTTGGTGCCTGTGGCTCAAGTGACTAAGGCGCCAGCCACATACACCTAAGGTGGCAGGTTCAAATCCCCAGCCCGGGCCCGCCAAACAACAATGATGGCTGCAACCAAAAAATAGCCAGGCGTTGTGGCGGGCGCCTGTGGTCCCAGCTACTTGGGAGGCGGAGGCAAGAGACTCGCTTGAGCCCAGGAGTTGGAGGTTGCTGTGAG